>RJWM01047577.1:0-11861 GCA_004363535.1 Dasyprocta punctata | reverse complement strand
GTCTTCATTCACCAGAAAAAAAAAAAAAAAAAAAAAAAAAAAAAAAAAACCTGACCTCTTTTTCTCATCAAAAACCATATCCACTGAGGCTGGAGGCTAAAAATGGATTACAGCTTGTAATTGACAATTTAGAGACCAAAGACCTCCTCAAATCTTGCAATAGCCTTTGCAATTGCTTATTTTGGGCATTCAAAAATCAGGTGGAGAGTGGAGGCTAGTTTTATTTCTGACTAGTAAGTTAGGCAGCAATGTCTTAACCCTTTGTGGTTCCTAATCAATACTCTGTTTTAGACCAGATTCCTAAAGTTGCAGGATAACTTTCAGCTTTAGATTTAAAAGATTCTCTTTGAAAATTTCCCATCCATCTTGATTCACAATTGCTTTTTTCATTTGAAGATACCTCTGATCAAGCTACTCAGTTAATGTGGTTGTCCCAGGGGTTTAGAGATAGTCCCCACTTATTTTGGAAAGCCTTCACTCAAGATTTGTCCCACTTTACCCCCAGTCTAGAGTCCTACAATATGTGGATGGTATTGCCTTGCTTCTCCCTTCTGAGGAACTCTCACACCTGTGCACTCAAGCCCTATTGCACTTTTTAGCTGAGAAGGTATGCAAAGTTTCTCAGTCTGAGGCACAATTCTATAAGCCCTCAGCAAAATACCTTGGTTTAGGCCTCTCTGAGGAAACCCAAAGTTTAGGGAAAGAGTACAGTAAGCCTTCTGCTTTCTTTCCCACCTGAGGACCTTAAAACAACTTAGGAGATTTTTAGGCATCATTGGCTTTTGTCACTTTTGGATTCTAGGTTATGGTGAGATATCAAGACCTCTTTGTAAGTCAGTTAAAGAAACTCAAAAGCCTTATACTTACATTTTAAATTGGGACCAAGCTCTCAACAGGCTTTTTAATCACTTAAACAAGCACTTCTATATTCTCTTGCATCGTGTCTTCCCTAGAACAGTGCTTCCACTTATATTTCTCTGAGTGGGAAGGGTTAGCCCTGAGATCAAGTGATGGAGACAACTATGAAGTGGCTCTAAGTAGGATTTAAAATTAACTAATTGACATTCTGTGTTTATCTGTGAGTCTGTCCTAGGCCTAGGCCCCTTGTTTGGAGATGGGCAGCAGATTCATAGTAAGTGAACCTCTATGAATCACTGATCCTGACTGAAACCTATAGTGGCCTGTGGTACCAGAGATCCCTCAAAGTGGAGGGTACAGCTAAGGATACCTGATGCAAATCCCAATTAAGTAGACAGAGACTGCAGCTACAGCATCTCACTCCTGCAGTCTCATTCCCCCAGTAAATGTCATCATGGAGATTATACGGTTCTCCTAAATTGGCATAATTTACTACTTGGAGAAGGCTTTGAAGTGACTCCCAAGGTCCTGTCCATTTCCCACACTTTCCTCGGTATTATCTCTCTTTGTTTGAAAACCTAATAAATATGAGACACCCAGAGAAGCTCTATTTCTCAGCTTCCAGAGTCTCAAATTCAGCTAGAGGTTTTAATCCTCCTGGAGCCCTAAAATCATACTACTTGTGTCATTTATTTAAACCTTCACGGTACACTTGTTTGAGAGATTAAGGATCTTGGCCAGGACCCCAATAATCAAGGGCACACCTTCATCTCATAGGGCTACCCTGCAATAATACAGACAAGGCCAACAATGTTTTCTATTCTTATTTATTCTGTTGTAAAGCATGTTATCTCAAGGACTCAAGCTGAAATAAAATAGAATGATTCTGGAGTCTTTTAAAAAATTTCATCAGAAAAGTTTTCACATATAGGGTCTTTGAACCTCAGTGTAGGTATGCTTATCTGAAATCATTTAAGTGTGTGACTTCTTTGTCTTTTTGCATATTTTGAACTCTTTTGTGTTGCAGACTTGTGAATTGTAGTTATAGTTATTTTCCAAACTGAGAATGCATAGTTATGGTAAGGGTATAATAATACAGCTAGGTGGTATTGGAATAAAATAAGGACATTCAGAAGTTTTATTATAATAATGTGAGGTTTGTGTTATATAATTGTTATGTACTTCACATAGTGATCGTATATACTTTCATGAGTAAGATGCTATTTATCTGCTAAGAAAAATAACTGCCTACTAAATAATATTTAAATTTAATACCAAGTCTAGAAATCTCTGTAAAAAGCAGGATGTGAGACACAATCCTATCTCTCCCATAATTTTCCATTTTTATTTTTGCTTTTTTTATTTTTTAAATTTACGAGAAAAAAAGACACATATAACAAACACAGAAAGCAAAAGAGACAAACAAATGACTAGAGTAAATGCACAACATAACATTACAGGTTTACAAAACAGGACAATAGAAACTTGAAAATGGTTGCAATATTGCGTATCGTTATCTTTAAAATGGTTCTTTACATTAATAGATACAGACATGTAAAATTGATATAATCATATGAGTATTAATTGTTCTTTCTCAATAACGAATACATTCAGCAGTGTTTTTGTTTTAGTTATCTTACATATACATATATACAGATTTATATCTTTTCCTTTTCCCTTCCTTCTTTCCCCCTTTTTCCTTCCCAATTACTTTTGCTCTTTGAGCTGTTTTTTACCCTTACATAGTATATATTGTAGATTTTGGATCATATATACTTTTTCAGTTTCTTACACTAGGGAAACAATATGGTATTTACACATGTGGGGTTGATTTATCTCACTTATGAGTGTGGTCTCAAGTTGTGTCCATTTACTTATAAATGTCTCAATGCAATCTTTCTTAATAGCTGAGTAGTGCTCCATTGTATAAAAATACCACATCTTTTTTATCCAGTCTTTGATTGATGGGCACTTGGGTTGTTTCCAAGATCTGGCTATTAAAACTTGTGTTGCTATAAACATGCATGCACAGATATCACTGTGGTATGACGTTTTCAATTCTTCTGGGAAAATGCCCAGAAGAGGGATAGCTAGGTTGAATGGGATCCCCAATCCTAGCTTCTTGAGGAATCTCCACACTGACTTCCACAGTGGTTGCAAAAGTCTAAAAAACCACCAACAGTGAAGAAGAGTTCCTTTTTCCGCACAGCCCCTCCAGCATTTATTGTTGCTTGATTTTTGAATCTTGACCATTCTGTCTGGAGTGAGATGGAATCTCAGTGTTGTTTTAATTTGCATTTCCCAAATGACCATTGATGTTGAACATTTTTTCATAAATTTATTTGGCATTTGTAATTCTTTCTCTGAGAGGTGTGCATTCATCTCAGATGCCCATTTTTGGATTGGGTCCTTGAATTTTAGGGGCCTCATTTCTTTTAATTCTTTATACATTTTAGATAGAAGTCCTTTGTCTGATGGACAATTGGCTAAGATACTTTCCCAATTCGTGGGTTTTCTTTTCATTCTGTTGGAGATTTCCTTTGACATGCAAAAATATTTTAGTAAGATGAGATACCAGTTGTTGACTCTGGGAAGTGTTTCCCATGCAATTTGATTTTTGTTCATGAACTCTCTGCCTACTCCTATGTCATCAAGATTTTTACCTACTCTGCCTTCTACTAAGTTTAGTGTCTCTGTTTTTATATTCAGATCTTTGATCCATTTTGACTTTATTTTAGCACATGGTGATAGGCATGGATCTAGTTTTAGTTTACAGCATATAGAAAGCCAGTTTCTCCAGCACCATTTGTTAAAGAGGCTGTCTTTCTTCCAATGTACATGTTTGGCCCTTTGGCAAAGATGAGGTGGCTAAGTGTGTTTGTAGTTGTGGCTGTATCTTCTTATCTATTCCATTGATCTTCAGATCTGTTTTGATTCCAGTACCATGCTGATTTTATCACAGTAGATTTGTAGTACGGTTTCAAGTCGGGGATTGTGATGCCTCCTGCCTTCCCTTTGTTGCCCAGAATTGCCTTTGCTATTCTAGGTCTTTTCTGGTTCCAGATGAATTTCAGGAATGATTTCTCTAGCTCTGTGAGGTAGGCAAGTGATATTTTGATTGAGATTGCATTGAATCTGTGTAATAGTTTTCAGAGAATGGCCATTTTCACGATGTTTGTTCTTCCTATCCATGAACAGGGAATATCTTTCCATTTTCTGAAATCTTCTTCGGTCTCCTTCTTAGAGTAATGTAATTTTCACTGTATAGATCTTTTACTTCCTTTGTTAGATTGATTCCTAAGTATTTCATTTTTTTGGATGTTATAGTGAAGGGTTTGTTTTGCCTTATTTCTCTCTCAGTGACTTTGTTGTTTGTGTACAGGAATGCTATTGATTTTTGAGTGTTCACCTTGTATCCAGCTACGTTACTGAATTTGGTTATTACTTCTAGAAGTCTTCTAATGGATTTTTGGGGGTCTTCTATGCAGACTATCATATTGTCTGCAAATAATGATAATTTCACTGCTTCCTTTCCTATCCTTATTCCCTTTATTTCTTTCTCTTGTCTAATTGCTCTGGCTAATATTTCCAGGACTATATTGAATAGGAATGGTGATAATGGACATCCTTGTCTTGTTCCTGATTTTAGGTTGAAAGTTTTCAGTTTTTTTCCATTTAGTAAGATGTTGGCTATTGGTTTATGATATATGGCTTTTATCAGGTTGAGGTAGAGACCATCTGTTCTGATTTTCTGTGGGATTTTTATCATGAATGGGTGTTGGATTTTGTCAAAAGCTTTTTCTGCATCTATTGAGATGATCATGTGGTTCTTGTCCTTGGCTCTGTTGATATGGTGTATTACATTTATTGATTTCCATATGTTGGACCATCCCTGCATTCCTGGGATGAATCCCACTTGATCATGATGTATAATCTTCTTGATGACTTGCTGTATTCTATTTGCCAGTATTTTATTGAGGATTTTTGCATCTATGTTCATGAGGGAGATTGTCCTATAATTTTCTTCTTTGATTGGGTCTTTCTCTGGTTTTGGTATTAGGGTAATACTTGTTTGCAGGAATGAGTTAGGGGACTTACTTCCCTTTCAATTTCATTGAAGAGTTTGAGGAGTGTGGGCATTAAGTCTTCCCTAAATTTCTTGTAGAATTCAGCAATGAATCCATCAGGGCCTGGGCTTTTCTTTGTTGGTAGGGTCCTGATTACATTTTCAATTTCATTAGCTGTAATTGGGTTATTCAGCAGCTTTACATCTTCTTGATTCAGCTTTGGTAATTCATAGGTTTCTAGGAATCTGCCCATTTCTTCTGTGTTATCGAATCTATGTGAGTAAAGGTTTTGAAGTAGGTGTTGATGATCTTCTGTATTTCCACAGGGTCTGTAGTGATTTTGCCCTTTTCATTTCTTATTGTATGAATCTGAGTTTTTTCTTTCCTCTGTTTGATAAGATTGGCTAGGGGATTATCAATTTTATTTACTCTTTCAAAGAACCAACTCTTCGATGCATTAATTCTTTGTATTGTTTTCTTAGTTTCAATTGCATTAATTTCTGCTCTAATCTTAATAATTTCCTCCCTTCTTTGGGCTTTGGACTTGACTTGCTCTTCTTTTTCAGGAAGTTTGAGGTGCAGGATTAGGTTGTTTCTGTGTGTTCTTTCCATTTTTCTGATATGAGAGTTTAGGGCTATAAATTTCCCTTTGAGGACTGCTTTCATTGTATCCCACAGATTCCGGTAATTTGTATTTGCATTTTTTCATTCCATTTTAGATATTGTTTAATTTCTTCTTTAACTTCTTCTGTGACCCATTGGTCATTTAGGAGAGTGTTATTTAATTTCCATGTGTTCATGCAGGTATTGTAAGTTTTTTTGTCATTCATTTCCAATTTTACTGTGCTATGTTCAGATAATATGTATGGAATTATTTCAGCTCCTTTGCATTTACTTAAACATGTTTTGTGGACCAGTATATGATCTATTTTAGAGAATGACCCACGTGCAGCTGAGAAGAATGTATATTCTGATGTTTATGGGTGGAATACTCGGTACACATCTACTAGGTCCGTTTGTTCACAAGTTTGATTCAGCTCTGTTATTTCTTTGCTGATTTTTTGTTTGGTTGATCTGTCTCTCTGTGACAATGGGGTATTAAGTTCCCTGTTATAACTGTATTATTGTTTATTTGGTTTTTCATGTCTATTAAGAATTGTCTTACATAGTTGGGCGCTCCCATATTTGGTGCATATATATTTATGATTGTAATCTCTTCCTCTTGAAGTTTTCCCCTAACAAGTATGTAGTGACCTTCTTTATCTCTTTTGATCATTTTCGGTTTGAAGTTCATATTGTCTGCAAATATAATAGCTATCCCTGCTTTTTTCTCAGTTTGTGTTGATTGGAGTATTGTTTTCCAGCTTTTGATTTTTAGTCTGTGAATTCCCTTTTGAGTTAAATGTATTTCTTGTGTACAGCATATTGTTGGGTTTTGTTTCTTAACCCACTCTGCTAGTCTGTTTCTTTTTATTGGTGAGTTGAGACCATTTACATTGATTGATAAAACTGATACGTACTGGCTCATCCCTGTCATGATATCTTTCTGTTGTTGGTTTTCTACATTTTCTGTTTAATTATGTGCCCTGCTTAGTGGTTTCCTTATATTGTTGTTCTTAAGATTGTGGCTATATTTTTCTTTTTCTAGAGTGTCTCTCAGTACTCTTTGTAGTGTTGGTTTGGTGGCCATCAATTTCTTCAGTTGTTCTTTGTCATGAAAGTATCTTATTTCTCCATCAATTTTTAAGGATAGTTTTGCAGGGTACATCAATCTGGGTTGAAAGTTGTTTTCTTTCAGGATTTGAAATACTTCACTCCAAGCTCTTCTTAAAGGTTTGTGTTGAGAAGTCTGCCATAATTCTGATAGGCTCTCCTTCATAGGTGATCAGTTTCTTTTCTCTGACAGCTTTTAGTATTTTGTTCTTGTGCTGTATTTCTGATACCCTTATTATTATATGTCTGGGTGAAGATTTATTTTTCTTAGGGTTACTTGAGTTTCTGTATGCCTCAGTTACCTGTGTTTCAAATTCTCTTCCCATTTTGGAAAGTTTTCTGCTATTATTTCTGTGAATAGTCTTTGCAGATCATTAGTATTGACCCCTGCTTTTTCATTTATGCCTGTTAATCTTATGTTATTTCTCTTGGCATCATCTTGCAGCTGTCGAATTGTTGTTTCTTGGTTCCTTACTATTTTTAAGAGATCTTTTCTTTCTTGACCATGAGCTCCCATGCTGTCTTCAAGATCTGAGATTCTATCTTCAGCTTCATTCAAGTTGTTTTTCAAACTTTCCATGGAATTTTTCATTTCCTGCATTTCCCTTTGCATCTGTTTCATGCATTCTGTTTGTGTCATATATTGGTCATTCAAAGTTTCAATCATTTTCTTAATTTCTTCTATTTTTTATCTTGCACTTCTTTAGATACACACAACCTTTAATAATGATTGTCATTTCATTTTTTAGCTGAGAGAATATTTCTGATTTGAGTTTCTCTATAGCTTCATTGAGCTCTTTTTTTACTGCATTTTCTATCATTTCAGAGAGTTCAGTTGTGTGACTCCCACTGTCTTCCACTTCAGTGTCTCTTGGGTTTGTTCTCAGTGGGGTGGAGGATTGATACTGCCTCTTGGTCTTTCATTTTGTCATTTTCTTCTAGAATCTGTGTGGGTTCTATGTCCTGCGAGGCTGACTGGCTGTTTCCCTGGTGGGTCGCGCTGAGTTGCGGGACCCGGTAGAGCTGGATCCTGTGTGCAGCTAGTGAGGGTGTCCTCCTGGAGCATGTGGGTGGATCCTCTGCCTTATTGGGTGGAGGCCAAAGCTTCAGGGTCCCAGGCAGCTAGGAAGAGCATACCTCAGAGTGTGGCGCCACCCAGACCCTGAGTCTGGCTGCAAGGAGTTCAGAGCTTCTGGTGTCCCAGGCAGGCCTGGGTGAGTCCTAGGCCTACAGTGCCAAGGCCTTGCTCCTGGCTGGGTGGGCCAGCAAACTCTAGGACCTGGCACACAGGCTGCTCCACTGAAGAATGGAGCCAGAGTGCACCCTGCACTCTGGTGGGGAGAGCACAAGCTCTCCAAGGCCCTGTAGCTATGCTGGTCAGTCCCTGATGAGCAGCTCTGGGGTCCTGGGCTGGGCTGGGTTCAGTACCTCTGGGTCTTGTGAAGTTGGCTGGGCATTCCCCTGGTGCGTCATGCTGAGTCACAGGACCTGGTAGAGCTGCATCCCGTGTGCAGCTAGTGAGGGCAGCCTCCTGGAGCATGTGGGTATAGCCTGCACCTTGCTGGGTGCAGGCCAAGGCATCCTGGTCCCAGGCAGCTAGACAGAGTGTACCCCGGAGTGTGGCGCCACCTGGACCCTAAGTCTGGCTGCAAGGAGTTCAGAGCCTCTGGTGTGCCAGGCAGGCCTGGGCGAGTCCCAGGCCTACACTGCTGGGGCCTTGCTCCTGGCCTCCATTTTTATTTAAAGAGCCTGTGAGATTGGTTTTTTCTTTTCCAAATGAAGGAGCACAGTCTTGCTCACAAGTCTGTTTATTTTTCAGCTCACATAATAATGTAGTCCACCACATTTGGTAGGAAAGCTACTATTAGTGGCTTTTCAGTTATCCTTCTCCAATACAAACCTTAAAATTAAGCAATGCTGGAAATTTGGGAGACCTGTTGTTTAGACCATTATGGTCACTGATGAACTGTTTATTACTCAAGTGAGGCTAATCTCTTCTATGGCAGGTGGCCCAGAATATCTGAATCCTTCCTTCTTCACTTATGATGTTGCTGGGCCTTGGCTGTCCTCCCAAGGGTGATGAGCATGATGAGAAAACTTCAGGTATCTACAAACCACTCCTTACAGGTGCTATTCTTTTTCTGGATGCAGTGGAAATGATGTGCAGGTATCTGCTTTTCTAAGAACTTACAGCATGTTACTCCTCTATTACTCTTAAAACTAATTCCCCTCATCTCTGTGGTGAAGTCTTCCTTTGTCCACTCAATTTTTGAAGCCATCCTAAGACATTCCAGAATATAAAATAATTTTCCAGTCATTGGGGAGTCCAGATTTCTAAGCCCCAAAAACAGAGAAAGTGAGAAAAACATGTACTACTACTACTACTACACCACACACACACACACACACACAAAGCCAAAAAAAACAGTAGCAGCCACAACAAAAATGAGGAAAATATGAATATTCTTGTTAAATTTGTTGCCAAGCTTCACTTAGTGTTGTAGTCAGGGTTTACAAGGGAAAATATTTAATACAGGACACATAATTTATAGGATTATTTTATAATATTAACCCAAATAATCAAATGCAAAGAGTAGGAGAGATCTGTTCATGCACTAGAGATCCAAAAAATCCAGCTGAGGGCCTGGATCCCTTGAAAATGTCCTGCACAAGTCCCACCGAAGGCACAAGCCTATGACAATCTCTCACACAAGTCTGTATCAAGGATCTGTACTGGGAAGGCCCAAAGGTCAGTAGTGGAAGCTAAAAGTCTGTACCAGTGGGGTGAGGGCTCTATGCCAGCAGGCTGAGAAATCTGCAATTGAGCCAGGAAGTGATGCTCAAGATCAGGACCAGAACTCCCCCTGACATGGCAAAAGTGACTTCATTTTGTTTTCAGATTCCATTTTAATTTGTAACTAAACTTTAGTTGAACCTACCCCCTCAAACTACCTTCCAGTTAGCCATAAAACTCGAGAGGAAGGAGCAAACAGTTACAGCAAACAATGGTCATGTTGTCCATTGATCCATCCTACACGACAAACAGACCAAATGTGGGAAAGAGATCTTGTGACATTCCAAGGAAAATAATGTGGCTGTTATGGTAACTTAGGAACTTGTTAATGTATAAAAACCCCTCAGATCAAAAGCCTAAAGGCCATTGCCCACCAGCTACATAAAGCTCGCTTGTATCTGTTCTCAGCCTCCAAGAGTATATCTTGCATTTCTGCCATAACACCCTGAAAAGAACAGCAGCCATCCTCAGTCACAGCGAGGACCCAAACTCCTCTGATGTTGAGAACAACTGAGTTCAAATCAGGGAAAACAGCATGACAGCCTTCTCCTAGAGAATCAACAATGAGTTATTTTCCCCTCAAGTTCTCCTTTTAGGCAATTAACAACAATCTTCAGGTGAGGGCCTTCTGCACCCAGAACCACACTAATTCAGTTCAGCTGGGTATTACAAGTTGACCATTAGTTAATCCAACACACTTAAATTTTTCTTTGTAAGCAATAAAAAGGTGCATTCTTACAAGTGACACAAAGGAATGTTTTTCCAAAAAACAGTGCTAACAATGCATTAAACAATATAGGGCCAGGCATGTTGGTGCATGCTTATAGCCCCAGGCTCTGGAGACTGAAGCAAGAGGAGCATCAGAGTTTGAGGCCAGCCTGGGCTGCATAGCAAGACCTGGTCTCAAAAAACAAAAACAAAAACAAAAACAAATCATATCACAATGCAAACAAGGTTTTAATTGGGATACTTTAATTTAATAAGCTATATCTACAGTTTGTGCTTACTGCCATCCTTATCATCTTCATACTGGTAGATCATCATAGTTCTCTGTTGACCTCTTTTGAATTGAGAACACAGTGGAATGGTGAAATTTTATCAGGATCTGATTTATTTTATCCTGGAGTTATGTAATTTGTAATCACCAAATGACATTTTCTCTAATTATATTTTCACTTACTAAGTCTTTGAAGTCTAGAATGTGAAACCTGAGACAGGAGGATCCTCATGAGTTCAAACTCAAGGCCAGCTGAGTTGAGTTCAAGGCCAAGCTGAACTATATAGTGAGACCTTGTCTCAAAAAACAGAACAGAACAGATCAGAACAGAACAAAACAAAATGCCCAAACCAAAAAACAATGAAATAAATGAACAAGCAAAAAGTGGAATAAAATGTGTCTTTAAACTCAATTGGTTAAAATGAGATTAATCTCATATTTTTCTTAGACTACCCATACTGAACATCCCAGAGGGTGTCCTGACTGGAAGATAGTGAATCTGTGCTCTGCTCCTCTTCATTACATCCCAGAGGGAAGCCCAGCTAGAAGACAGTGAATCTGTGCTCTGCTCCCCTTCATTACATCCCAGAGGGAAGCCCAGTTAGAAGACATTGAATCTGCACTCTGTGCCCCTCCATTACATCCTAGAGGGTAACCTCACTGAAAGACAGTGAGTCTGTGCTCTGCACCTCTCCATTACATCATGGAGGGTGGGGTTGGCTGGAAGACAGTGAGTTTGTGATCTGAGCCTCCTCCATTGCATCCCATAGGACAGGCTGACTGAAAGAGTGTAAGACTGATGGAAATCCCAAGATCCAGGGCAACAGCCTGGCACACAGTGGCACACAAGCCTCTGGAGGGCAAAGTAATCAGCGAGACCAGTAATGTGGAAACATCTGAAGCAGCTGTGAGGAGACAGCAGTTGCACCCTAGCAAACTCCACTGATAGAAGACCAGTCTCAACCCCCAAATCCAGAGGCCAAGATTGGCTCCATAACCAGCACATTTCTGGGACATTATCACAGAACTGTAAATGCCAGAGGAAGGTAGGTTCTTAGGATAGCTATAAAGAACCATCTACACCTGAATGATATCCCTGAGGAAAGGACATCTCCTTTCCTCCTTGAGAGAGGCCTCAATACTAGTGGTAGAGCTATATAGCATGGGAGGTTGGTGTCATCAACACAGAAAACAAAATAAAAGAAAAAAGGAGAAGATGGAGAATGACAAGATGCAGAGGTGGGGTGTGGCCTGAGATCTCCAACCCACCTAGGACAGGGATGGAACTAAACAAGATGAATGAAGTTAGAAGTTAAACACTGGAACTTTCTGAAATGATGACAGAAGTGAAAAAACAAGTGGAAAAGGAAATGATCTCTCAGGTACAAAAATAAATGATGCTTAAAATCAAAGATATTAGAGAACACACAAA
>RJWM01047576.1:0-11835 GCA_004363535.1 Dasyprocta punctata | reverse complement strand
AGGCTTTGTGGAGATAGGAAGAAGACCAGGAGTAGGGAAAGATGTAAAACTGGAGAAGAAGTAAAACGGATCCTGGTTCTATATGAATGTATACATGTTCCCCAGGTAACAGTACTTATTGTGTGTGCAAAACATACTAACAAAAAACACTGTTCATTTCTGTGTTGTCCGTAAGAAATGTACCTTAACTGTAAATGCAAAGTGTAAACATAAACAGAAAACATGTCATGAAAGCAAAAAACACAGGGACACTAGTGTGACTATAGTTATAAGAGAAAAAAGATTTCATAAGTACATTATAAAAGATGAAGAGGAAAAAGCACTAGTCAACATGTAGATTTATCAGAATGTAAAAATAATCCAAATAATATAGTTTAGTGAAGTTTCTCTTTGCTAGGACAAAATAGCTGATACTTAAAGTTAAAGGAAAAGATTATGGTAGCTGACAGTTTGTAGAATTTTCCGTTCATAGCTGACTGGCTCCAAGGCAGGATGGCACCGCAGAGCGTCATTGGAGAATCCATGGTGGGCAGTAAGCAGCAAAGCAGCAAAGCAACAAACAAACCCTGCCGCCCTCCTTCTGCCCCCTTACACTGCATCCATGCTGGGCCTCCTCGGGGTGGGTGGGGTTCGTATGTGGGGTGGGGCACCTTTAATTACAGCACACATTCTTAACCCCAGCATGGCGTACTATAGATTCAGCCACTTCCATAAATACCCACCTCTGAGCCTATGAGGCTTTGAGGATACATCCAGATATAAACCATAACATAATAGAAGCTTAAAATCAAACTACACATGACAAAGACTAAGAGAGTTAAAGGAATTAAGAGAAAAACCAAGTCAAAAATAAACGCTTTAGCATCCATATTTCAGGAAAATATACAGGAATTTTGAACAGAATTACCAAACATCCTGATCTTTTTAACATTTAATGAACACCATATGTAAGAATTACAAAATAAACTGTTTTCAAGTATCAATGAGGCATTATTCAAGACTGATCATATGCTGAAGTATAAAAACAGGTATAAATTTAAAAATGAAATAACTGAAAGATATTAGTAAAACCTTGAAAATATTTATGCAGTTTAAAATTGTACTTCTAAATGACTCAGTAGTCCAGTAAAGTAATTATGAAAGAAATAAGAAATGGCTTTGGATTGAATAGTAATAAACATGTCAAAATTTGTGAAATGAAGGAAAACTCGTGTTTAGAAGGAAGTTCATAGTTAAATAGTAATAAACATTTCAAAATTTGTGAAATGAAGGAAAACTAGTGTTTAAAAGGAAGTTGATAGTTAAAATCATTATGTAAAAATTTAGATATTTAGCCTAAATTATACAAGCATTGTGGTGAATTGACAACTGGTGGTCAATCTGTAATATCAGCTGAACTCAATTAGTGTGGTGCTGGGTGTGGATGGCCCACCTGAGGATTGTCGCCAACAACAAAAAAGGAAAACCTGGAGAGGAAGGAGTGGTGTTGTCGGTTCCCCTGGATGTTGCTGGTTGTCCTGTTGCCACTGATTCTCATGCAGGACTTGTCAAGCTTCTTTCCTGATATGAAATTG
Source organism: Dasyprocta punctata (assembly GCA_004363535.1). Lineage (NCBI taxonomy): Eukaryota > Metazoa > Chordata > Mammalia > Rodentia > Dasyproctidae > Dasyprocta > Dasyprocta punctata. The sequence goes on along the minus strand of RJWM01047576.1, from coordinate 10,261 downwards.
GAGGTTCTCAATGTCAGAGGAGTTCAGGACTTTGTTGTCACTGAGAATGGCTGAGGTTCGCTTTGGGGGAGCTCTGGTCTTTACTGCTTCTTGGCTCCAGCGAGGGAGACGGTGTGCTGCTCAGTCTACAGGAGAAGCTTGTCACTCTGGCTTCCTGATATGAATTGGCTGTTCTCATCATCAGAGGCGCTCGGACCTCATTGTCGCCGAGGATGGCCATCATACTTTTGCGGGGTGCTCTGGTTCTTATTTGTGCGTCACTTCCTGGCTCCAGTGCAGAACCCTCAACCTGTTGGCACAGATCCCTTATCCCGCTGGTGCAGACTCTCTAGCTTCCACCACTGACCTCGGGGACTTCCCAGTGCAGATCCATGAAATAGACTTGCATGAATCATTGTTACGGTGTCTAGGCCTCCAGTTGGACTCATGGAGGGCATTGTCATGGGTTCTAGGTCTTCAGCTGGACTCATGGCCATGGGATCCAGGCCCTCAGCTGAATTCTGTGGGGTTTTTAGTGTGTGGACATATTTCTTGCACTGCTTGTGTTTGACTCTTTGTGTAACTATTATAAAATAATTCTACAAATTATGTGTCCTGTATTAAATTATTTTCCTTTCAAACCCTGACTACAACAAGCACCTCTTTTAGTTTGTCAGATAAAGGAAAAAAATGTTTCAAGTAGAAAGTGAATATGTAAAAATTACATTACATATACTAATGATAATTATAATGTGATAATAAAAGGAATAGAAAACCATAACAATACCTAAGATAAATTAAGTCAAAGCAGATTTGTTGATAAGAACACTGAGATTGATCAAGTCCATGCATATTGATCCAGGAAAAAAAGGACAGTAAAGAAAATACAAACTTGGCATCCTGATTTTTTTCTTACCTTCCCCAGCACTAGAAATTTACATATGAATTTTCACTAATACTCTGTATGTAGTAGGAATGAAATCTCTTCAGCAGACCTGGTTAAACTATGTGCCTCAATGACCCAACTGGACTGTTCCTCGTATTCTAGGTTTGGCACAGTCTGTTGTGTAACCCTCAGACCTCAGACAAAAAGCCAAGGACATAATCTCTGTATATATTTTAGACTCACATTTGCACCTTCAGATTTTTCAAGTTTCCTGAGCCATTTATCAGACACTGCACACTGAGAACTCTTTGCTAAGAGAGTTTAACCATGTGACAGACAAACAGATGACTAACGCAGATTAAAATATTAGTATTTTCCTCTTTACTCACAAAAGCTTCGAGAACATGGTTTGGGTGTTTTACTGAGGTGCACTTTCTTCTATCTCAGTGCTCATTAAAATAGACATAAGGAGCTATAAAATGCTGGCTCTACAAACATTTGAAGATACAAAGAAACATAAGAGCGTTATGAAGGAAAGTGAAGAAAAAGGTGGTAGCAAATTCTAGAATGTTTATTTGGGTACCAAGACAAAGGAAAATTAATCTGGCATAGGAGAGCAGCTGTGTTTTAAAACTGTAGAAATTTGAAAAGGAGCATACAACATTTGGGAATTCTACCTTGTGTTAGCAGAAAAATCAAAATAAATATTACATTGCACAACTAATTCTTATATCATACATTTTGTTTATATTTCTAGAAAAAATAGCATGCTCAGAGAGTCTATTTTCACTCAGAAAAAGACCATGTCATTGGTCATAATTAGTGACAGAATGAAACCTATACATTTGTAAAATCATTGTATCTGCATAGCTCCCTAAGTAACTAGTTTTGATGAAGGTAAAAATGTAAAAAGTAAGTAAATAGTATGTGTGAAGGTATGGAAAACTATTTTGAAAAAAACAAGAGATGTTATGGCAGCCACTGTCAATTTCCTGTTGTCTCCTTTTGAAGTCCTGTGTTGCTTACATTGTTCAGTTCTGAATTGCTTTGTTCTGTTTTGTTGTATTCTTTTTAAAATAAAAAAAGTTTAAAAAAGAATTAAAAATTAAATAGAGATGAATTCGGGAGTGTTAGTGACAGCAAGTTAATATTTCTTTAGATTTATTTATTAATCAGGAAACATCTAATTTATTTTCTGTAAATGACAATCATATTATTAGATATGTGGAATGTTTTAACTAGCCAGTGGCATGCCTTTTTAAAATCTAAACTAGAAAAATGTACACATTCTAACCATCAGATCCATCCTTATTCTTGGGTCTCACTTTGGAGAAATGAGACAAATAGCTGAAAAACTTCTAGGGGTAAATTCAATAAGAGTATTTGATATTACTGCCTGTATTTCCTGCTTTGCTCAAATATTGAAACTCTTTAGTTGCATCTAACCAATATTTTACTTCCTATCGGAAATTAAGAAACAATACTCTTAAATTTTTTTCTCATCTCAAACTCCTTTGCCCAACACTCACTGAAAAAAGAATCCCTCATCATATCCATTTGGGCTTCTCCTGCAGGTGAACTTCATAGTACGTCATGTGGGCAATTGACATTGGATTTCAATATATTGCATCTAGAAGTTGACCTGTACATAATCTTAACAGCCTTCATTGATTTGCACCTATTTGCCTTTTTGAAACACACTAATTTTCTTCTTTCTTTGAGTATTTCTATGAACTCTATTTTTTTCAACATTACTCGCAGTCTTATTTGATATCCTTTGTAGTCTCTTTCTTACCACATCAACATTCTTGTCATCTGCAAGTATTTCAATCACAAATTCTGCATTATTATTTTGCAGTCTCTGGAGCTTTTAGTAATTTCCCATCCTTACATCGACCTTTTCATATTCTATAAGGCTTTATTTTTTTAATCATTCTTTTCATTATACTCATTTGCCCTTTCCTAATCAGAATTCAGTCTCTTAAATTGTGCCCCATAACACAAAGTGCAACGTTTATTTAGCACTATAATTTCCAGCCTAATGGCAAGAAGGATAAACAATGTTCACAATGAATTAATCAACAAAGTAAAACCTTATTTTTGAGATTAAATATAATGTTTACTTATCATTTTCTGAGGTATGAACACTAAATATTAGATAAGAAAATTACATTTCAATAACTGCTGTATTGCTTTAAAATAGAAAAACATAATAGGAAAATATGTATTTATTAAGATATGTCATAATAAAATATTCTGATACATAGAGTCATGCTCGTTGAAATTATTCTGCAATATTGTGATGATTTCAGTTACGTTTATTTCAGTAAATATAATTGAATTTAATTTTGCATTATGCGTGTTACTATTCTGAACATCTTCCCAGAGCATGAAACCAGGGAAGTATCTAGAACTTATGTTTTCTATTTTTCAAGAGGTAGAAAAATTCTGCACACATTTCCATATGCTTGCGGACAGAAGATCCATGCAGATCATTTTAACGGTAACAACTATGAATCTTTCCAATCCCAAAGAAGAACAGAAAAAGACCTGAAATTCTTCTTGGTTCTCAAATTGAGAATCTGGGAAATGAATTATCAGCCTTAACTCTAAAGGGGATCTTGGTATATTTGCAAGTGGTAAAATTCCTTCACAAAGCTCAAACTTAAAAGTCTCTGTGTGGAGCCCAGCAACCTATGTGAGGCATCCAGCTGACCCTGAAGCATGTAGCTTGAAAAACATTGCTCTAAAAGCTGACAAAGATCAATAACAAGACATTAAAATGAGATAAGAATATTATAAGAATATATTTTATATAGCTACGTGTTTATTACCAAAAGGAAAATATAATTTCACAATAATAATATACAAAATTTTCAAAATGTTTAAACACTTATATAAATAAAACTAATATGTTTTAAAATGTTTTTTGTTCACAGCAGTTTTAATTACATTTGCCAAAATGTAGGAACAAATGAAATGTTCATCCAAGATGAAAGGACAAGAGATGTGGTATGGACACACAATGGAATACTACTAGCACTTAAAAAAGAATATAAGCTTAATACATGCTACAACATAGATTAACTTTGAAATAAAAATAAGCCCAATGCTGAAAAACAAATACTATATTATTCCACGATGTTACCTGCCTAGATTAGGCAGAGGCCAAGACAGTTCCCAGGATCTATGAGCACATAGTAGAATGGAGAATTGCTGTTTAGAAGGAAGAGAATATTTTATTGGAAAAAAATGTTTTGAATCATTTGTTAACTATTTTATTTTTTAACATTCTCTGTAAAGAGCACACTTTATTCCAATTTGTCTTTGTACCTGTTAATCAATTCGTTCCTCTCTTACCACCTCCAACGTATGGTTACCTTCATTTTGCTTTTTATTTATGACATTTTCAAGATTGCTTTTGTTATTAGGGCCTTTTGTAGCTCTACAAAAAATTTAGAATTGCTTCTCAACTTCACAGAAGTAGTACTGGTATTTTGATAGAGATAGCATTAAATGTACAACTATTTTAAGAGAGATTGATTTTTAACTTACATTTTAAATTTATTTTTCAAGTAGTTCATTATTCATGTATAGATATGCTAGTATCTTTTGAGACTTGGTTGGTGGTTTTACATCTTGCAATTTTATTAATTTTGTTTATTAATTCTAGTGCCTTTTGGTACAGTCTCTGATTATATATCCCTGATCATGTTGTCTACAACTGGAAAAATATTATTTATTTCTTTTCAAAATGAATGTAATTTTTTCTTTTGCCTAGTTACTCTGGCTGAAAGTTTATAGTAGTCACCTTACCAATAACATAATAAAATACTAGAGGCAATTGCCTTATAATATTTTATTTTTTAATATTCTGCATATTTGAATCCAAGATTGGATGGCCCTTTTGCTTCAGGGCTCAAATAAGGGTTATACTTCATGCCAAGTAGTATTTGGCAGAGCAAAGTGCTTGCTTCAGGAGCTAGGGAGCAGATGGAACAGAGAAGAAGAGTACCAGGGTCCCATAATGCCTCTCCAGGGCAAACCTCCAATAACCTACGTGCTTCTCACTAGGCCCCACCTCCTACCAACCCACAACACTGAGTTTCTTATCACTTGAGGTTCCAAGACTTTATCAATCAGCCCTTGAGAGGCATTCATACTACCCACACCAATCTTCAAAGACTATGTGGAATACTAGTAGTAAAACTGAGCATGCGTCTTTTTCCAGATCTTAGAGAAAAAAAGCTCTCAACTTTTACCCATTCAGTATGACGTTAACGTTCAATTTTCCATATACAGCTCTCCACATGCGTGCATGTGTATGTATGTGTGTGTGAATCATATGTGTTTATGTGTCTGATTCTGTTCATGTGATGTATTATAGCTGCTGTGTTGTACATGTTGAGCCATCTTGGCATCACTGAAACGAATCTCACATAAGCGTGGTAGATGATTCCTAATGTGGTAGAGAATTTTGTTTGTTATTACAAGGAGTGATCAAAGCATATGATAGATGTTTACATTTTAGGAATTCAATACAATAGTTGATGCAGTGCCATTAATTCTCCTCAAAATATGCCCCTTGGCTTCAAAAATCCTTATTCCATCATTCATGGAGCTTTTAAAAACACTCTGGCAGTCTTCATTGTGCATGTCTTTACTAGGTGTTACCCAAAGGAAGTGAATTCTGCTGCTGAGTGACATCCAGTGGAAAGGCAGGCTGATAAAAACATGAAAGTGTGTCCTCATCCTCTTCAACCACCACACCTCGCACTGTGTAACTTCTGGCTATATCCCATATTCAAAATGGTTGTGAAAGGTAAATGTTTTAAATTTAGTTCAGGACATCAGTAGAAATATTTTTCATGTAAAAGATTCAATAAAAACTGCCTCATTTTAGCTAATTTTCTTTTTACAGTAGACACAGTACAGAGGGACTTTTCTGATATATGTACTTATGTATGTTTGTGTGTGTGTGTATATATATATATATATATATATATATATACACACTCAGACATATATAAATGTGATAAATATGTGATATACATTTATTTATACATGATTTATTAAAGCACTTCTTTAAATATTTTTTGTGAGTGTCTTTACTAGCTGTGATCCAAATGAAAAGAATGCTGCTGCTAAGTATCATCCAATGGAAAGGCAATATATATAATTTTAACCTACGTGCTTGGAGGAAAGGAACTGCATCAGAGCTAGATGTATCTGTTTCTTACTGTCATCTCTTGGGTTTTTTACTACTGTTCAACTTGAAAGGTCATTGTAGCCTCAGTTTCAAGATTTTTTAAAAAAAATCTGGGCAATGATATTGCCAGAGAATAATTCTAATTAGAATTCCATGGGAGAAAATGCAAACTAATTGTTTATAATCCAACATTTTGGTGATGTACTCCATTTTTTTAAAGCGAATTAAATGTTTGGACTTTAAAAACTGTAAGAGATGTACTTGATATTATTTTCATGATTTTATATCTTCCATGACCACAGGTAAAGGGGGAAAAAAAACAGATGAAGGAAATAAAGAAGGAAGGAGGCTCTTCAAAAACCTTGAATTTTACACGACATGTTTATATGCACTTTAAAGGGTTTAAATAAAGATTTCGAGGAAAATCTAATATATTGATACTACATAGAAAAGGTACAAAAGTGCCTCTGAAATATATAAAAATATGCAAACAATGATAAATGTAGAAGTAAAAAGTAACATTAAGATGCTGTTTCTTATTGAATGGACAAATACTAAAAAAGTGATACAAAGATTTAAAATATTTCCTTAGCGATGCCGTGAGAGAACAAGTGCTCTCATACACTGGTGATGAGAATAAAAATTGGTCTGAATCTTCAAGGAATAAAATTGGTAATGCTTGACAAAAGCATTAAAGGACATTTCAATCCCAGAGACTACCCTCCTAGGGATTTACCTTGAAGACACACTGCTAATATTATAAATATACACATCATCACGTATCTCAGTTGATTCATCTACCACTCTAAATAGGGGCACACACACTTCATTTTCAATATTTCCCAATTGCAATTGATACGCTATAGAAATGGTCCCCAATATTTTTGGTACCAGGGAGTGTTTTTTGCAAGCACATTTTTCCAGGAAGCAGGTGAATTTGGTTTCAGGATTGTTATGAATTGAATCTAGATGACTTCCAAAGCTTCATGCAGTTATAGGTAGGGAGTTTTGAAGTGGCTCAAGTATGGTGTATGAATATGGATTAAGGATGTAATATTGGAATTAAGGATATGGATAACAGAATTTCCACACTGCATGTCGGTGGTACCGATCAATAAGCTTGTAGCCCGGATGGAATATAAAGGGTGTTAGGGAAGCCAAGCTAGCTGTTGCTGCTTGCTGCTTCACTCTTCTTTGCCTGCTTGCCGTGGACTCTTTCTTCTCTGCAATCAATGTACCTCTGTCATGCCAGCCTGATTTGGAGCCAGTCGACTAGGAAATCTCCACAGATTATGAGCTGAAAGAAACCTTTCCTCTTTTAACTTGTGGGTTTTGGTATTTTGTCTCAGCAATGATAAAATTAACCAAGAGAAGGGTAATTCGAATGTGCTAGCAACATAGATGCCTTGCATACACAATTCACAGAAATCTTTGCCCTCTTATGAGAATCTAATATCCACACGGATCTGACAGGATGGAGAGCTCATGTGGTCATGAGGAATAAAGGGAGTGGCAGTAAATAAAGATGAAACTTGACTCACTCATCTGCCTGCTGTTCACCTCTTACTCTCCTGTGCAGCTTGGTTCCTAACAACCCACAGTGTAGTACCCATCCATTGCCTGAGACTTAGGGACCCCCACACTACAGTACATTTGTACACGGGATCATTATTTAGCAATCAAAATAAATGGGAAATATCTGTATAAACTGACTCAAGTGATTCAAAGCAAATAACTGTTCCACACCTATTTTTTTGGTTAAGAGACTTTGAGCTTGTAAAGTTAAATACTAATTACTATACAAAATAGTGACCTTTGACTTTTTGTTATTGTTGTTGTTAATTTAAGGTCTTATAACTAACTAATCATTTATCTAATGGTCTAAACATTATTGTATTAAATAATTGTTGGTCAAAATAACTTGAATGAAACATTACTATGGCAGGAAATATTTTTCATGGATCTTTGTTGTAACATTTTATAAACAAAGTCCATTATTTGAAAAAATAGCACATTATTTAATTTTGGTGTATAAAAGTCACGTGTCTTTCCTAACAATGAATCAAAATATTTAAAATATTTTCCCTAGTAAAAGCTCTTCATGGTGCACAAAGTTGCAAACTATATGTAGTTTTCATTTACACATTAATTTCTCTGAAAATTTCCTGTCTTTTCTCACTGAAAGGTGCAGTTTCAAGAAGCTATGTTTGAAGTACCAAGTATACCTTGCTGAAAGCACATTTTTCTTCAGTAGCCATCAATCATTTTGCATCATTTCCATCCATTAAGTGTCTTCAGTGTACTAAAAATTAGAGATGTAAATTCCTCTTTACATGCTATTGTATATAAACCCTATTTCGTTTTATGTTGTCATTTTAAAATTCCAAACTAAAAATAATAGTTCTATATTAATTAATTTAATCTTTAACCATAGGTTTAATTTTGCAAAATTTTGTGCATCACAATTTAAGAACATGTTTGATGCATATACCTATGGAAAAATTATGGAATCTCTTCAGAAAGCATTAGAAGTAATTTATTTTATCCCACTTGTGGTATGATTTTATTAATTTATTCTGTATAATTTAAATTTATAAGTGTTTTGCACATTATAGCAGATTTTTTGAATTGTAAGTAAATAATCTGATTTAAATATGAATTGTTCTTTTTAAAGTAAGTCTATAAAAGCATTATAAAATATCACTTTGATGAAGGGAAGTATATGTAACATTAATAATAGGTAATTAGCAATATCTCAAAGGAAGTAATAATATTATAGTCAAAGTAATTTAAATAGGAGGGAAAATGGAAATTTATATTTGCTACACTAATAACAAAATAATTTGCTACTAAAAGCATTAAAAACCTTTCATTTATATGACAAATTAGTGACCCAGGTGAGCAGCACCAGAGGTGGTGGTCAGTATTATCACTACTATGAGGAGTAAGGTGCACCTTTTGGAGAGGCCTAGGGAGCAGAAGATAATGCAGTGACACAGCAGTCAGCACAGTTCAAACTAAGGCACACTGGGTGGACAGGGGAGACTAGTGGTGTGAAAACTCTGAAGTAATGATAACAAAATGATCCAACAGAAGACTGAGGCCTTCACTGGACTGGAAACCAGCTCAAGAAGAATCCAGAACTCGAAAGAAGACATCCCAGAGAAACAGATTTTTCTCAGAGATACCCTGGTACTAGTGATATAGCTACCTACCACAAAGACTTACAAGGATCAACACAGAAAACAAAACAAAAATTTTGATATAGAAAATAACAACATGAAGAAGCAAAATGCAATTTCAGACCTCCAGCATACCCAAAACAAGTCCAGGAGACATCAATATAAAAGAAAATGGAAGATACACACCTGAAATTTCTGAAATGATAGTAACCAAAATAAAGAAAGAAATCCAGAAGGTTATAGAAGAAATCAGATATAATCTCTGAGGTAAAAAAAAAAAAATTAAATGAAAACATCAACATTGTTAAAGGAAATGTTTGGCAAATCTAGAGCAGAGATAGATAAGAAAATAGATGATGATAGGAAGAAGATAGAAATTGGGAATGATCAATACAGGAAAAAAATGAAAATGTATGAAATTGATTCAAATAGATATCCAGGAAATCAAAAATTCCATTGAAAAATGGCAAAGCAACTTGCATTAACCTGAAGATAGTCTTTCAGACTCTGAAGACAGGATCATCGCTAGTGATTATGAAAGGAAAGATCTCTCAAAAATAATAAGGGACCATGAAACAGCAATTCAAAAGCTCCAAGATGATGCAAAGAAAAATAATATAAGATGACAGGTATTTATGAAAAATTTGGAGCCAACACAAATGACACAAAAATCTATCTTCAGAAATAATACTCAAACAGCACAGTGCCTGTCTGGCAAGTGCGAGGTCATGAGTTCAATGCCCAGTACAAAAAAAAACCAAAAACCAAAAACCAAAAAAAAAAAAAAAAAAAAGAAAAGAAAAAAAGAAGTAATACCAGTAAGTTTCCCAACCTTGGGTAAAGAACCTGACATACAGATAAGTGAGGCATATAGAATCACAATTAATCATAAGCAGAATAAATGTACACCTAGACATATTATAATCAAGATCCCAGAAATTCAGCACAAAAACAGAATATTAAAATTTGTTGGAGAAAAGAAACAGATCAGCTATAAATGAAAAC
>RJWM01047575.1:0-11862 GCA_004363535.1 Dasyprocta punctata | reverse complement strand
TTAAAACCTAAGTACCATTAGAGCCTTTTCCTGAAGCAGCTTCAATGTGGTCTCTTGTTTTGAGGTTCTAGCTTTAAATTGCTATTAATGGCTTGCATCTAGTTCAAACCATGGAACTGATAGAATCACACATTTTTCAAAAGAATCTCAACCATTTTAGTATAGTGAGGTTAGTGCTTATTCTTTTAGCAACTACTGGGGAAGTCATCATATGGTTTTACATGCATGTTAACCTTGGTTGTTCATATCCAGACTTGCCTAATTCTGTGACAGCCATGTGAAGTTTTCTCACTTTACAGCCTTGGGAATTTACATGACAGAAACAAAGTGACATTAAATTTTGTTTTATGGCTTTAATACGTGATTTGATATCCTTTGAAGCTCTTCATATCTACTGTGCTCTAGTACACACATCATAGACCATTGCTGTCTGATGCCTATACGATCACATAAGACTATGCTGTAGATGTGATGGGCACAGAAAACTTTCCTTGAACAAATGGATGTTTTGAAATTGCTTAACTCCTCTTTTATGGTACTCAGGTATTTTAAATAATGCATTGGGTCAGAAAAAGCTAATTTCTCTATCTTTATAGTTCAATTATTGGAGAGATCTTCAGCAATGCTCATCCCATACCATTTCAGGCACATGCTTTGTCTCATTTTGTATGTGTCAAAAGGGACCTTTCAAAAAAGTTCCTCTCATTTCTATCCAAATCAATCCCCCTTTACTATTTCCTTTGTTTTTTCTCATGATACATTTTTTCCTCTATACACTAGTGAGCAATACATTTATGTGCTTTTGAAAACTAGATTTGCAACTAGATTATAAATTTCAATTAAGAATTATGACTACATTGTTCACTATTGTACACAACCCTAGTAGATGCATAGCTAACAGGGAGGATCATTAGTGAGAGAATGATTGTGTAGGAACCAAATGATAAACCTTTTTAATCCAAAAGGGAGATGATGTGATATAGTTAGTGTAAGAAATGCAGGGTCTATCTCCAAGTTATCAGATACACTGTGAGAAATTAATAAATGCAAAAATCACTTTTGAAACTAGTAAGGACTCTGATATACTTTTTAATACTTTTTCTTGAATTTATGCCCTCTTTAGTTGAATATATGGACAAAATAATCATGAATCAATGAATACATTTAGGGTCAAGTAGACACAAATGATAGACTAAAATGACTCAGATTGATAGACCAGGCATGTTTTTAGGAATAGGACAGTTAGATTGCTTAATATATAATGTTATTATTTATGCTAAAATTAAATATCTAAATTTATTTTATTAAAATGCTTCTGAAAATATTGCTACAAGTGCCTATAATTTTTTTCTATCAAGTTTACATTTTTTAGAATAATAAAATATACCGTCACTATGTAAAGACCCTGTGCATCATACTTCCACAGAGGAAAAAATTTGAAACATACTATTTATACCGCCCCAAACCCATGTTGATAGGCTATTCTGTTTCATCATAATTTTCAATCCTGGTTATTTATTACTAGCCACATTTGCATGAAAACAATGTTCGTTTCCTCAGAGTTCATCTGTGCCTGTAGTTTATCCCCTACCTAAAGTCATAATTCTTTGTTAGTGACACCCTGATTGTTAGCTGGGTAAATGATTATGATGCTGTCAACAGATTATGACTTTAGCTGGGGAATAACCAGCAGGCAAAGATGCACTCTAAGAAAATAAAGAGCCTCCTTTTTTAGTACAAATGTCTTCTATAGTTAACGAAAAAGAGAGGATAATTTTAACATTCTCCATGAGGTAACAAGTACATTTAAACTGAAAAGAATTAATTGATTGATAGGGTTTCTTTCTTCAAATACATATAATACACTGTAATAGTTATGGAAACATAGTTCAGAAAGGCATTTCTGTACTTTTACTTTTAGTGGAAGGAGCAGATATTTATATTTCTGTCTAGAAAAACAATTTTTTGTCAATGCAATTATTTTAAGGATTTCTAAGAGAGAAGGTGGGAGAAATGAACTTTGTTCAGTATTATAATTTATCAAGCTTTACATATTTAACAATTGCGAAACAAATGTTTTAAAGTATTTTTTATGTATTTCCACATTTTCTATATAGTTGTCACATTTAAAAAAATAACATTTGTTGTTCATTTAAATGTTCACAGTGTCACTAAATAGCTCTGTACTTAAAAAATGAGAACCAGAAGCACAGTCAAGCAATGAATACATACACATTTTATTGTTTTTAAAAGATTCATCACATTTACTTTCTCCTCTGACCTCCTGCCCCCCAAAATATCTTGTACATTAAGATACTAGATCAATTAAGATTTGTTTTAAGTTTTTAAGAAAAGCCAACTAACAGCATAATAAAATAGAAGTTTATTTCTTTTGTATTGAAATTAAGTATGGTAGTAAACAGTAAAATAACAAGTTAGGCAGCTCCTAACTGATGTAACTTTCTTTGAACTATGGTACTTCTTTTTGGAAACCCACCCAAACACTCCTGATTTTATCTTATTGGCCATAATCTAGTCCTGTCTAGATACAAGGGGATTGAAAATGTGATTGTTTAAAATTGGAATTATATCTTGAAGAAATATTCAGAGAAAGGGATATTGAAGACAACTGGACTCTGTTCTATAGGTCTTAATGCTATCTTCAATATTGATCTGAAGCTGACAGATTTTGCAGTCTTTGTGATATGAAATATGTGGTATTAGCCAATATTTTGAGGTCTAAATAAGTCAGATTTAAATGTACTATTATACTTAAAATTATTTAGTTTCCTTTTTTTATTTAATTTTAAACAAAAGGAAAGTAAGAAACCAAAGCAAAACAATTTCACAACCAGCCAATAAGAGAGCAACAACAATCAGCACATTGCATATTATTATATTCACAGAAATTATTTAGTATAAAAGATATAGATATAAAATATTATCCAGATATTATTAGCACAAAAATTTTGCCTCAATGAATCAAAAGAAACCAGCTATATGACATTTTTTTGTTATGATTGCTCAATTATTTTTTTTTATTTTTTATTTTAAAGATAGCAAAATCCAACAAAACATAACAAAACAAATTCAATCAAAACAAAGCAGTAGAACTGGTACAGATACTAGGAAAACAATAGCTACTATAGTATATCATGCTACTTTCAGAGTAGTTGACCATTCCATCAGGTATAGCAAAATCAAACCAAAAACAAAACAGAACAAAACCAATGAAAACAGAATATGAAATAAAGCAAAAATAAGATTAATCAGAATAAAGCAAAACAATGGGAACAATATTGGGCCCCAAAGGCAGGACAGAAGAGAATCCCCCATATTTGCTACACTGCATACTGTCATCTTCCCAAGAGATGCTCAGACTGCCGGCTCCAGGCCTGCAAAATCAACCAAACAATACAGGTATTTAGTCGCTCTATGTACCATAGTTGCTATCAACTCAGCCAGTCCTCTGAACCAGCAGCTCGCTTACTGGGAAGTGGGGGATGTCTTTGATTCTTAGCCCGTGCTCTGGTAGGCCTAAGGAAGGCACACCTCTTTCTGTTCCTGGAGTCTTCGCTGGTCGTGCACACTCAGGAAGGCAGGCTAGTTTTCTTATATAATCCATACCTTCACACGAATATTTTTATGCCTTTACAATGATGTATAGTTACACAAAAATCATCAATATTCATATTTCAGTTACATTTTAGGACTTTCTGAAACACATTGTACATCTCTTTAAAGTTCAGACTTTGGACCAATGCCCAAATACAATCTGCTTTGGTTGAAACTTTCAGTGCACTATGTTAAAAATGCTACAGTACCAAAAATATGTTTCAAAGAACATTCTAGTATTAGGGTTATTTGGAATCTGTGATATTGGAAATTATCACAAAAGTACACAGAGAACAAATATAAAATAATATCTTAAAAAGTTGTTGGACATCAGTATAGTGGAGCCAAAGACTACTGGTGGTTCTAGAGATAAAACTTTGCTATCATGTTCCTGTAAAATGATGCAAATAGTTTACATTACATGTTAAAAATGAGATTGTGTTCAAACTGAGTTCCGGAGTGACTTAGGGTTACTTGATTTCAGGAAGGAGCTTGAAGGGTAACTAAGTTATTTAACAAAAGTATATGTCCCTATAAAATTCAAGAAAATGGTTGTAAAACTGAGGAAAGATTGCTAACCCCTAAATTTCACCACCATGGCTAGAGTCCCAGAATATTTCTAAACCTCATTCTCATACAAGTGTTCTGAGATTTACGTTGTTCCAGAATCCTTGGGCTATGTAGCTGGATTCCTATTGTTTTGCTGCAACGCCAGACTCCAGGGAACTGTGGATAAAAGTACATCCTCAATTCAAGGAGACTCATCCAAGTATCACCCACCTTAGGTGAGTATCTACATTGCTAGATGATTTCTAGTTAGATTTTTTTGTGTGTAAAGTATGGAAATCCACATAAGATATTGAGAGTGAAGGTGATGTGTCGTGGTGATGAATAGCATGGAAATATAAGAAGTAGAAACATGAAGATGAGGTTGCCCCAGTGAGCTGGCACTTGAGAGGGTAAACGGGAGGATAGAGAGCTATGTCGCCTGGTTCAAGACCAGCCTAGGCTAGACAATATTTGAAGGCTTGTTTCCAAAATCCACCAAAACAAAACAAGGGGAAAAAAGAATATAGAAAAGCTGTTTTCAAGCAGGAGTTGAGGAATCCTGGGACCTGAAGGAGCTCTACTTTAGGGTGACATGCTTACTCCTGGGGACTTTTCTTGGTTTGCTGGCTTCATTTTCTCTCTCTCTCTCTCTCTCTCTCTCAGCTGACTGGCTTCTTCTGATGACTTCTTCATTCTTTTCAAGCCAGCTAATTTAATTTATTTGAGTTTATTCAATTCTTTCACTCTACAGCTTTCCTTTCATCTTTACATCAGACATCTCTTTTTCAATTCTAAATCAAAAGGGTGAAGTTAGATCGATCTACTTCATGTTTTAACAAGAAACATGGTAGCCTAAGGAGGGCCCATAGCTGGATCAGACCTAAGTAATGGTTGTCAGACCACAGGAGAGGGAGAGGAGAGGGGAGAAGGACAGGGAGACAGACAGTAAGGGGGAAGAGGGAGGGAGGGATGAGGGGGAGGGGGTAAGAAAGAATAATTTGTTACAAAACCTGATCACTGCATTTTAGCAGGCCTAGAGATAATTCCGAAGGCCATTTTAAGAAAGGAAAGTGGACCTGGTTACTAACAGGCTTCTCTGAAGGACTCTTAGAAAATGTACTCAGCATCAAAGGACAAGGTTTGTAGGGTAGAGTGCTGAGCATCCTGACAGGAATAAGGAGGATGAGTCAGGGAAAAGGGTACTAAAGGTTGGTGGTGAGTCAGGCTCACCCTCTGTGGTAACAATGCACCTAGTCCCCCTTATTCCAGAACAGCATCAAACCAAGAGGACATTGTTAACATGTGCCCTGAAGTTCATCCTCACATGGAATTTGTGTTAACTTCACTGTATTCTCAAAAAGTAGTAGCTGGATTTCAGTAACTTGGAGCTTCATTTTAATTTTGTGCTCTAAGTTCTCATCATGGACACCTCTTCATTTCTGTGACTGATCTCCTTGACAAACTATGAAGTGAAATTTCACACCAAAATCCTCTCTAGAAAGAGTATTCTCTGAGGGCCCAAGAAACCTTTCAAAAGCTACAGTAGGAATGCAGCAGGTGCTTTCCTGCAGATTATATATGATATCCAGAGTCCGATGATTGTGGTGCAAGCACAAGCCTATCTCACACGGATTCCCTTTTATTGATTCTTGAAATAACCCCATTTTCTTTATGGAGGAGGAACAAAGCCCCAGGCAAATGCTTGTGATTAAAATAAGAGTGATAGCAGAACTTTTTCAAGGATATGTTTTCTCCTACTGCTATCAGATAAATGTCAAGGTGAAAATGAGTCATTTATCTGCAAATAAACATTGCATGGGGGGGGGTAAATGTTTTATTTGCCAAGTTTGAAATAATTAGTATCACTCCTCAGAAGATTTTAGGTTTATTATAACATCATTAAAAACACATTTAGTTGGTGTTAGTGAAACACAGTTCATTGCACTGTTATGTAAAAGACAGTTATGACATAAACCTAGTAAATAAGATATCTCAATTTAGTTTTTCAATATTTCCAAAAATATATCCTATCTTTTCATGAATCAAAGTATACTCTACAATAAGACTTCTTTGAACAAATGAAATTTTATTTCCTTGTTCTGTTAGCAAGAGTAACAGACTACCATGATACAAAGTTTTCAGCATAGAAATAAAAATGCCTTGATTTTTAAAATCAGATTTAGTCATTATTCTACTTTACCTAATGACACTCGTCAACATAAATGCTATCTTAGGAGACAAAATTGGTTTGCTACTTTATGAAATCTCAACTGTATAAAGTTTAAATCCTGGGTAAACAACATTTCTTGGAAGGGCTGTTTTTTGGAATACCCATACATATTTGAGACAATTCATTTATACGAGAGGTAGAATTGTGGCATACTGTTCAATCAAAAAGGCCTTTTTTAGAGAATATCATATATTTCATTACAAAGGAGCTATTTTGAGTCCACTGCTTTTTTATCGGCTTCACTTACAATTATTTTTTCTCCTTTCATTTCTTTTTATTATTTTATAAAAAAAGAAAATTTCATGACAAAATAATAAGTAAATAACACTGGGTATCATTATCTTGAAAGTAGTTACTCAGAATACAAGACTTACACAAAAAAGATTCTCTTACAAAGAAGAGATGTCTACATATTTGTGTTTTCTCACCTGCTGAGTTCTCTTTGACCCATTTCAGTCAGTTCTCGCCACTGGATCATAACGTTCCCGTTGATAGTGACTTCCACATTATTCTGCGATTGTCTTAGCCTCTCACGGTCATCTGATGTGGTTGATCATTCTGTTATCCTTGAAATTTCACTTCACTGCACATATCTTTGGGGACAGCAAACATCCCTGATTTCCTTTTCACCTCACTTGATTGCTTCTTCAGAGTTTGTCTGAAATTCTTTTCTTTTTCCCAAGCCCTAAATGCTGATATACTCATGGAATAGGTTTTGCTCTTTGTATACCTCCACTTACCCTAGGTGACTACCCAATTCCAAATGCATGTTTGAACCTTAGATGTGACTGCTTAATTCCAGATTAATGTGCAGACATGCCTGAAAGTGAACTGTGGATTTGTATTCTCACACTGGCTCCTTTTTAGGTTCTCAGTTAATAAGTGGCAATACCATTCATCTAATTACTCAGATCAAAAACTGTCGGGTGTGAATCCTTCTCTTTGAAGTCCCATACACATTTTTAGTGAGTCTTGCTAACTCTGTCTTAAAATATAACCTGAAAATTTCCTCCACCACTCCCGTTTAACCCATGTAATTCCTTAGGCACCTGACCCAATGTCTTTGCTCCACAAAACAGCCAGAGTTATCATTTAGAAAAGATTAGCTCACATTCCTCCCTCGGGTGAACTCCTCGAGAAGCCTTGCATTTTAGTTAGAACTAAAGCTAACCTCTTCCTGATGGGCTCACAGTCCTCCGTGCTCAAGCCCCTGTCTGGCTCTGGTGCCACATTCTCTCCTGTCTTCTCTGAACTTTCCCTCCCCTGACCAGGATGGCTTACTCGCTGCTGTTTGAACTCGAGATACCCTTAGACTCATGACCATTATAGTCACTCTTCTTCCTACTTTTTAATTGTCTTATGTGTCATACATTTTTTATTAACATATATTTGCAATAGACCATACTTACATTCATTTTGGAGAACTGTCACATATATGTAGACTGTCTTGAGCATTTTGAATCTCTTGATGCCCTCTCCTCGCCTTTCTCCCTCTATCTGATCCCTTTCCTCATGTCTGGTATCTGCCTTTTTGTTTCATACTATCACCCCTTTATTTTACTCCTTTATTTATGATTTAGTGTTTACTCTTCTTTCTTTAAAGTTCTCTCCCTAGATCCTTTTGCGGCTCTCCACTCATACTTTTTTTCTCTCCTTCAGTGTTTCTCAAAGATGTCTCCACAGGCCACCATGTGTTAAAAAAAAACACATACTTTTCACTCTATCCACTTTCATGTTAATATTTTTAACAGTGTAAGTACAAAAATCATTTTCTGTAGAACTAGCGTTGTCCCACAGAAAATAAACTTTTGTTTATACAGAATATAAATGTCTTAATGCACAGGTAATATGTGGCACAAAGAAGATGTTTAATAAATATTGGTTGAATAGCATTTTTCCTTTTCAAAGGCCTACAGAAAGGAAGGCTGACAGAGGTTTTCTTTAATAACTTCATAACTTACTAATGTATTGAGCACCTGTGATGCGATGTAAACATTTATACTGTTATTAATCCCAGAATACATATGAGAAATTTGAGGCATTAAATAGTTAATAACGTTCCAAAGTTAGAAAGTCAGTAAGTGGAGATAGTGGACTCAAATATAGGAATTCCAGTTCTAGTGGTTTATGCTTGACAACATGTGTAATACACATATTCCAGTATGATAAACTTTGAAAAGTAGTTTTCTAAGGATTCATACAGAAAAGATTTCAAACTTAGTAGGATTGAGCTTAGGATTTTCTTATTAAAATATCTGAATAAGGATTAAGAACTATGAGCTATATTTTAATCTTTAAAATGTATAAAATATTCTTCCTTGAAAAAAATTTTAAATCGCTTATCTTGCCTTGAATCTCATGTATGTTCAATTAATTTTGATTGAATAAAATATCAAATGAAAATCTATATATGTAATCATTCTTATAGTCTTAGCATTGTTATATGTTATATTCTTAGTATTTGTTGTCCAAAGGTAGAATAAGTAGTTTTGTTGATAGATGAGAGATGTCTAGTGAGAAGGCTAATGCTATTTCATGGTTTTTTTGTCCTTAACTATAGGATCAGCTAACCCTTGATCCTCAGTTTTCTAACTATGCCTAATTCTATGAGCAACAACATTTATACCAATATTCATTGTTGTCTACCTAATGAACATTTTTGACAATTCCTTATGTACTAGTCCCTGAAATAGGCTTTGGGGCAAAAATTAATAAAATATGAATCCTGCCTCAAGGACTTTGTGATTTGATAGGTAGGGTAGATAAATACTTGAATTAATGAACAAAAATTGACCTTATTTGTCATACTGAATTAAGAAAGGCTTTCAAGAAGTGATGTTCAATAGGGTGTTACAAGTTAAGTAGATTTGTCTTCTCTCTTGAGATAGTCAGGTGAGAGGTGAAAAGCAATCCTGATACATGGCAGCAATAACACAGATGTGGAGGGAAACAATTGTTTTTTTTTTGAGTTTCTCATTAGTAACTTTGTTAATGATAATTCATTTTTGTATTTAGTCCATTTATAGCCTGAAAATGCCAAGATTCAAAATTTCTGTTTGCTGAGGTTATCTTAAAATTTGTCTTAGAGTTAGTAGTATATTATTCTAGGGTCTAGAGATTTGACATTCTATCCTAAAAAGGGAGGAAGTGACAGTATATGTTTTTCAAGTTATGCATTGAGTAATGACGGTAGGATATGCAAAGAGAAAAGGATAACTCCAGCTGTCCATGGGGACAAGCTAAAGTTAGTCATATATGACAGCAGTATGTCATTCAGCCTTCCAAAGGGCTTAATTGTTTTGCAAAATTCCTGGAAAACAAGCATTATTAGGAACCTCTAGCAAAATGAATGATGGTGTCATGGGGTGTCCTACTTTTTGATTTTGTAAATGATAAGAAGCATTATCTGAACAGTGTCAAAAATAGTTATCTACTGCATTATAGTATGTAGTTTAGAATTCGATACACAGAAAAATGCTTTATTTCAATGATTCTCGTATCATGCATCAGAGATCACTGGTCCTTAGAAGACACCTTGGAGTGGAGGGCATCACAGGACAAAGTTCTCAATTTAAGTTTTAGTCAGAAACTCTATTTTTGTCCCTTTCCCTATTACTCTTCTGTGTCACATTTTTCACCACTAAAGATTTGTCATTTAAAGGTTTTAAATAGCACCGTTTTAAGTACACTATAAAGAGAGTGCTGCAACTGTTATGTTAATTGAGTGGAAGAGTACTGTGCACATGCTTAATGCAGCATAATGTACAAATACCTAGGACAGACTTCAGAGCACACTTTGTTGGAAAAACTCGGCTTGACTCAGAGCTGAGTCATTGTTCTGATGGTGCACTTTTATCAATTTGAGAAGTATTTTAACTCTTCAGTTTCTGCTGAAAAGAAATTTAAGCAGAAACACAAATATGTTAAGTGATCTTACAACCTATTTTCATTCTTATAAAAAGTTGAACAAATGAGATTTTAAAAGTCATTTAATTTAAAAATACTCTCAGATCATTTACCTATTTTTAGAATATGAAAATGTTTTGAGGTGTAAGTGTAGGAAGTGAAGAGGTCCCAAGATGTAGGCTTAAGGTGTAACATTCCCTTAGGTGGAGCAGTCACTAGGGCTTTAAAATGGAAACATCACCCAGTTATGGAAGGAAAGACAGGGGAAGGGAAGAGAAGGGAAGGGAAGGGAAGGAAAGGGAAGGGGGAGAGGAAGGGAAGGGAAGGGAGGGGAAGAGATCTAGCTTTACAGGAAACACAGCAACATTGATTTGAAGAGCAGTGGGCTGAGCACTGCCAGCTGTTCAGGACAGTAAACAGAACAAAATCCAGGCAGGGCCACGTAGAGACCAGATCAGGGAGTTTGAACAGGTCATTAAGACAGGGCTCAAGAATGATGGGACACATAGAAGTTCAGACAGAAAATTAGGTTGAAATCTATTTCTTAGTTTGAAGTCTTTGAAATAGTGGGAAATAAGTCCCTAAATAAATTTCAAGGAGCTTGGCATCCCATGCCATTCTAAACTTGCATAATTTTGTACAAGGGTATGGTTTTCTTCAGAGTTTTAAAGGAGTAAGCATATGGAAATGTTTCCGAAGTGCTGTATGGGAACTAAGGTAGATTGTTTTAAGGCTGAGACAGACACTGTGGTGAGATATCTGAGTAGCAAACTGCTTCCTAAGGAATGATAGGAAGGACTCAGAATACATGCAGAGTCATCCTAACAACAGGGTTAGGTGGTCTCCAGCAATTTGGGGAGAGGTAGGAAAAATCATAAGGCAAAGTGAAACCCTCCTCCCTTCCTAAAGAGTTCTCTCTCTAGTCAGATTTGGAACAGTGAACAAAAGAACCATGGTTAGCCTCATCAGTGGGAATCTTCTTGCCTCCTTTCCAGTGCACAGCATCCATAGTAGTATAGGATGTGGATTCATTCCCATATTCATCAAATGCTGCTTTGGTACCTACAATGTACTATGTCCTGTGGAGGCATATACTGTACTGGTTTCTCCCTCTTATGAAACTTGCATTCTAATATGGCAGTCTGGCTATGAAAATTAAAATTATAAATGTAATTGAGATATTAAAAAAAAGCAGAGTTCAGTGATTGCATTATTAAGTAATGACTTGGTTATGCTACAGTAGCAAACATCTCCCTAGAATTCATAGATTGATACAGTTCACACCATATTTACATTGCTGGGGCATTTCTTCACATCATCATCACTCAAGGATTTAAGTTGAGGAACTCTCTCCACTCCATAGCATTAATAGTTTCCAAAGCACAGAGCCAATCAACTACTCTATCCTTGAACCATTACTTCCATTCATATTTCTTTGGTTAAAGAACAATCAAACATGATTGGGAACTACTTTAGATTAGGTGGTAAAGACAGTCCTTCATAAAGAGGTTGACACTGGAGCTGAAATTTGAAAGACGAGGAAAAGCTAGCCATTTGGATAT
>RJWM01047574.1:0-11862 GCA_004363535.1 Dasyprocta punctata | reverse complement strand
GGCCCCTCCCCTTCATTGAGTGACTCAGCAATTGGACAAATATCACCCACACAGTGGGACCCTAAGACACACACAACAGTCACTAGAGAATAGTGAGATTGAAACACCAAAATATTAACTCAAGAGGTGAAAATGACAAGATGAAAAAGCAAAATGCAATCTCAAACATCCAGTCCATCAGGCACAAGTACAGGGGACATTGAAATAGAAGACATTAGCTGGGTGTGGTGGAGCACACCTTTAGTCCCAGCACTCGGGTGGCTGAGGTAAGTGGAGAGTCGTGAGTTCGAGGCCGGCTTGGGCTACAATGTGAGTGCAAGGCTGGCCTAAACTACATAGTGTGACCCTGCCTCAAAAACCTAGGGCCAGGAGTTTAGCTCAGTGGCTTAACAGTCTGTCTGTCAGGTGCGAGGCTGTGAGTTCAATCCCCAGTGCCGCCAACAAAAACAAAATCAAAAACAAACAAAAAAAAAAAGACAAAGAAAAGAAAAGAAAGAAAGAAAGAAAGAAAGAAATAGAAGACATTGGAAATCACACACCTGACATTTCTGAAAATAAAGCAAGTGAAATAAAGAAACAAATCCATGAAGCTATAGAGGAAATCAGATTAGAAATAATCTCTCAGGTAAAGAAAGAAATGACAACCTTAGTAAAGGAATTACTTGGCAGAGTTAGAAGCGACAGATTAAAAAAGCACAAGAGCATGGAAAAATGATGGGAACATTGAATCAGCACTTAGGAAAGAAATAGAATGCATGAAACAAATTCAAAGAGATATCTAGGAAATAAAAATCTCCATCGAAAGCTGGCAAAACCATTTGAATGAAGCTAAGGATAGACTTTCAGACCTCAAAGACAGGATTGCATTTAGCAATCATGAAAGGAAAGAACTTGTAAAAATAACAAGGGAGCATGAAACAATTCAGCAGCTTCAAGATGATGCAAAGAGGCTGATAGACATCAATGAAAATGCAGGAGTCAACGCAACTGACGTAAAAAAACTATTCACAGAAATAATAGCAGAAAATTGCCCAAACATGGGAAAAGAATCAGACATGCAGATAAGTGAGGCATATAGAATGCCAAAAAGTCATAACCAAAATAAACCTATACCCACACATATAATAATTAAGATCCAAGACATACAGCATAAAAACTATACTAAAAACTGTTAAAGAAATGATACAACTCACCTATCAAGGAAAGCTCATCAAAATCATGGCAGACTTTTCAGCAGAAACTCTCAAGTTAAGACAAGCTTGGAGTGAAGTATTTCAAGCCCTGAAAGAAAACAAATTTCAACCCAGATTGATGTATCCTGCAAAAGTTTCTTTCAAAATTGATGGAGAGATAAGATACTTTCATGACAAAGAGCAACTGAAGAGCTTCATGCCTACCAGGACAACCCTAGAAAGAATACCGAAAGACGTAATAGAGAGACAAAAATGACTACAATTCCCAGAACAACAACAGAAACAAATGACCAGGCAGGGCATACAATTAAACAAGGGGGAAAAGCAGGAAATCAACAGAAGGAAAATAACATGACAAAGTTAAGCCAGTGCATATATGTTATATCCATCAATGTAAATGGCCTCAATTCACTAATTAAAAGAAATAGGCTGACTGAATGGATCAAGAAACAGGATCCAACAATATGCTGTATACAAGAAACACATCTGACGCAAAAGGAAACTCATAGACTAAAAGTCAAAGGCTGGAAAACAATATTCCTTGTGACAGAACCCAGAAAAATGGGTGTAGCTATTCTGTTTGTGACAGTGTGAACCTCCAACCAAAAATGATCAAAAGGGATACGGTCGTTACATACTTGTAAGGGGGAAAATTCAAGAGGAATTTGTAATTGTAACAATTGTAAATATTTATGCACCAAATACAGGAACACTGAAGTATATAAGACAAATATATATATAATAGACATGAGAAGCCAAATATGCAATAACAGAATTGTAGCAGGGAACCTTGCTACCCCATTGTCACAAAGAGATAGATTGACTAGACAAAAAGTTGCAAAGAAATAATAGAACTGAATCAAACCTGTGAACAAATGGACTTAGTATATGTTTACAGAGTGTTCCAACCAACAACATCAGAATACACATTTTTCTCAGCTGCACATGGGATGTTCTCTAAAATAGACCAGATATTAACACATAGTAAAGTAAATGCAAAGGGATTGAAATTGTCCCATTCATATTATCTCATCATAGTGCACTGAAATTGGAAATTAATGGCAAATGAAACTGCAAGACCTACATAAACACATGGAAATTAAATAACAATCTCTTGAACAACCAATGGGTTACAGATGAAATTACAGGAGAAATTAAAGAATACCTACAATTCAATGAAAATGCATATACTACATATCAGAATTTGTGGGACATGATGAAAGCAGTCCTAAGAGAGAAACATACAGCAATAAATTGCCACATCAAGAAAACAGAATGAGCACAAATAAACAACCTAATGCTACACCTCAAGCTTCTAGAAAAAGAAGAGCAAGTCAAGCCTAAAGCTCATAGAAGAGAGGAAGTTATAAAGATCAGAGCAGAAATTAATGCAATTGAGACTAAGAAAACAACACAAAGAATTAATGAATCAAAGAACTGGTTCTTTGAGAGAATAAATAAAATTGATAAACCTGTAGCTAACCTTATCAAGAAAAAGAAAGAATAAACTCAAATTCATGCAATAAGGAATGAAAAGGGAGAAATATCTGCAGATCCAATGGAAATTCAAAAGAACATGAATAACTACTTTGAAAAACTTTACTCACATAGGGTGGAAAACACAGAGGAAATGGATAAATTCCTGGAAACGTGTGAATTACTAAGCTGAGTCAAGAAGATATAACAATTTTGAATAACCCAGTATCAGCTACTGAAATTGAAAATATGATTAAAAACTTAGCAACAAAGAAAAGCCCAGGTCCTGATGGATTCACAACTCAATTCTACAAGAAATTTAGAGAGGATTTAATGCCAATACTACTCAAACTCTTCAATGAAGTTGAAAGGGAAGCAAACCTACATAACTCATTCCTGGAGGCAAGTATTACTCTGATACCAAAACCAGAGAAAGAACCAACCATAAAGGAAAACTATAGGCTAATTTCCTGAATGAACATTGATACAAAGATTGTCAATAAAATACTGGCAAATAGAATGCAGCAAATCATCAAGAAATTCATACATGATGACCAAGTGGAATTTATTCAAAGAATGCAGGGATGGTTTAACATATGCAAATCAATAAATATAATACACCATATCAACAGAGCCAAAGACAAAAATCACATGATCATCTCAATAGATGCAGAAAAAGCTTTTGATAAAGTCTGACTTTCCACTTTCGTACAATTTTTCTTTGACCTTAAAACTGTTCTAAAAAGTAAAGTCTATTTTTAAAAGGAAATTTTCAGGAAGTAAAGTGATTTCTTTTAAATTTCAATTTTTTATACATTCCAGAAATCCAATCAAGTCAGGAAAATAAAAGATGGGATAAAATAACTATGAAACTTACTCTTCTTCACTAATTTTGTTTTGAGTGTGACTCTAAACATAAAAGACTAAAGCCATAGTTTCAAGAGAAGTTAATTGATTTCACTTTATGTTAATGTCCTATAACTTATCTTTTCAATAAGATGAAGCATTTTTTAAAAGGGTTAGATTACAAAGAAGCAGGAGTGTAAAACCCTATACTGGGAAAAGAAGAATGTGAGCTCAGTTCTCTGGTCATCCATGGGTGTTTTGTAAACTGGATGGAAGGGCAGAACTTTGCCTATTTCCTGAGGTAATGAAATTCTGGCACCGTACAAGCTGCTTTATAGAGGAAAAAGGGGAGTGCACTGCATTGCATACTAAGCAACCTGGCCTAGATACATTTTATAGTTAAAGTACCAATAAAATTTCCTCTGACAAAATAGTTTCACTGCTTTAAAAATAAAAACTGAGGAAGGGAAATATTGAAATCAACTGTTCTCTGGAACTTGCAATATGGATTTCTTTTCTAAGAACAAAGCAAAGGAAATGTTACTCATTACTGAGGTGGATCAAGCTTTGGAAATGATTTTCCTCAGAAGTGTTACAAGCTGAAAAACACAAGAGTTCACACATTTTATCTACATGTTTATTGCACGTCTATTCTGTGCTAGCAACACAATGTAAATAAGAAATGTGTGATTCCCTATTCCATGGATCTTGTATGTCTAATAAAATTTGAATAGAAGTCATAAAAAAATTCCATAGTCAGCAAAGATTGGAATGCCTTCCCACAAAAGTTCTAAGGCTTAGAGGCGATAACAGACTACTTTACTTTCCTTATTGCCCAAACAGTCTTTAAATAAAATAAGTTTATTGGTACACTTTAAATGTATGAAATGATCATATTCCTGATAGGCAATGTGTTCCCATACATGATATATTTTGATTTCTGTTTTTTACCCAATCCTCTCTCCTCCCTTCCACCCATCTTCCACTCTCTATTTATAAAGCTTTGTTTCCATTTCATCCTCTGTTTTTGATCATTTTTTCTTTTTTCCTTCCTTCCTTTCCTCCTTCACCCACCCTAGTTCTTCTTTCCTTTTGAACAATTTCTCCCCATTTCACAATATCTATTGTACATTTGGGTCCTTATTTACTCTTTCAGTTTCTCACACCAGGGAGATGATGTGAAGTTTACATATGTAAATCCAATTCATTTCACTTAAGAGTATGGTCTCTAGGTTCATCCAATTGCCTAGAAACGCCTCAAATTTATCCTTTATCACAGCAGAGTTGTACTCCATTTTATAAAAACCACACACTTTTTACCTATTTCTCAATTGATGGGCCTTTGAGTTGTTTCCAAGATTTAGCTATTACAAACTGTGCAGCTATAAACATGGGTGCACACATATTACTGTGGTATGATGTTTTTAATTCTTCCAGGAAGATACCCAGAAGGGGAATAGCTGAGACAGATGGGACCTCTAATCCTAGTTTTTTTGAGGGATCTCCATACTGATTTCCAATGTGGTTACATCACTCTGCACTGCCACCAACAGAGGAGTTGGTGTTTTTCTCCACAGTCAAGCAACATTTGTTATTGGCTGATTTCATGATGATAGTCATTCTTTTTGGAGTGAGATGGAATCTCAGCATTGTTCTAATTTGCATCTCTCTAATAACCAGTGATGTTGAAAATTGTTTCATATATTTATTTGCCGTTTGTATTTCTTCATCTGAAAAGTGTGTATTCATCTCAGACACTCATTTTTGGATTGAGTCTTTAATTTTGGGAAGTCTGGGGTTCTTTTTTTTCAGCTCTATATGTTCTAGATATTAGTCCTTTGTGGGAAGGACAACTGAATAAAAATTTTCCTACTCTTTATCTTATCTTTTCATTCTGTTGGTGATTTTTTGTTGTCTAAAAACTTTTTAATTGGATGAGATTCCAGTTGTTGATTCTTTGTATTATGTCCTATGTGATTGAGATTTTGTTCATGAAATCTTTGCCTTCACTTGTGTCTTCAAGAGTTGTGCCTATTCTCACTTCCTGCAGATTTATAATTCCAACACCATTTAGAACCAGAGTAATCCTTGGACAAGACTATGAAACTGATCTTTTTGATCTTAGGTATACTATTAGTTCCTTTTCCTCCACTCCTTCTTCCTTACAAATATGCTTTGTCTCATCACATCCTCCTTAACTGTTAGAGACCCCTGACTGTGTTGGTTGAAGGAATTCCTCTTTCTTTGGCATCTGAATCTAGGTTTCCTGAAGACTAACATGCCTCCAACCACAGAGCAGAAGTCCCCTGATGTTGATTTTAGGCACTATGACAGTCCAATGGTAGGAATAATTTTGTGCTATTCTCCCAACATTACCAAGAAATGTGCACTGCCTTCTCTCAAATCTTCCATGTTGGGTACACAAAACAGAGGTACAGCTATTCCCAGAGACCAGAAACAGGGGAATTCATGAGCCTTTGTAAGTGGGAAGGTGACAGTGTACCAAGACTGTTTTCTCTTTTTTCTTTCTACTTTTTAAATTTTTTTATTTTAAAAACAAGAGGTAGAAATGATAGAGAATTTCAAAAAATAGTAGGAAATTAGCACTATTGTCTTAGAAGTAGTTGTTCAGGTTACAAGATTTAGGAACAAAAAAAGATCAAATGATCAAACAATGAGAGCACAAACTGTTCCTTTTGATGAACTTACAGATATTAGCAGTATAGTTATCTATCTTGTATATATATACATACACACAGATATGTATACCTATATACATATAATTTTTCCCCTTCTGTGAGCCTTCCACAGGCTTTCTGAATTATTCATGACAAAAAGTGATGGAAATGGCCCACAAAATTCAAAACTTAAATGAGTTTTTCTGTTCCTCAATAATCAATTTGACATTGATTTGATTTCAAATGCAGAGAACACAGATTCATCATTGTGCCAGGCTTGACACAACTGACATTCTTGTCTTCTCTCCACATTTTTAACTGAGAAGGAAAAGCAAGGGGAGAGTACATGAATCAGTGAGAAGGAGCAAAGATTTTAAACATAAGTCTGCATACTCATACCACAGTGGAAGACACTGTGTGTCAGCAATTGGCTTCATTTAAAAGCCCACCCTGCCTTCCTCAGAGTCAGAGAAGCTGAGGTAGACATGTTTCATAGCAGCCAATGCATAGCTAATCCCTGTTGCTTGTCCTCCTTCCTCCACCCCAGCACATCTTGGGTTCCTTTGGCCCTGGTTTTAGTCACCTCTCTCCGTACTCCTTGTCCAGCTGACTACTGAACCACAGTTTTTTCTGTTTCTCAGTTCCTTCTATTCCAGTTGTAGCTTGCCTGTGAGACTCTGAACAAATGCCCAGTCTGACAGCCACTGGGTTCTTGGCAATCTTTCTTTGGCATATCTGGTGCTGCCTCCACCTTCTTTTGGTCAATTACCTTTCATACTGTAACCAAACTCCATGACACACAAAACCTCACATAAGTCCTGAGATCTTTCAGAGAGACCACAGTGCTACCTAGACTGGTAAAGGGGCTGGCAAGAAGGCTAAGATATAGGACAGCATTTTTGTCTGCTTTCTTGTGTTCATCTTTTACCATGTCATTTGCCAGGGTTCTAAGTTGCAAGCAATTCTGCATAGTTTAAACTGAAAAGGAATTAATTTAAAGATATCTAAGGTTATCATAGTAGATCTGTGTCTCCTGGAACAATGTTCAATATAACTGAGGAATTCTGTCTCAATTCTGTAGGTCACAGATCTAGGTTGATGGTTTTTCTGGCTCCACTGGGCTCAGGTATGAGACTTCATGACTTTTAACTGAGACAGTTCAGTTTCCCTCCACAAGTCTTTCATAGCTCTTCAGCATATGTGTTATGGCAACAAAGAAACAAGAGTCCAAGCAGCCAAGTTCTGGTGCTAAGAACCCCTCCATTGTCCCCTCCACAAAGCCACACCACACCCCATCCTCTCAGGAGTTCATGTGTCTTGATGTACTGCCACCTCAGAGTGATCACTTCTCAACCACATCTTACACAGTGTGTCCCATTGGAAGCAGAGCAATTATGTACCTCTGACTTCTAGAAAAATCTGTAGAATCTACCCTGAGAAAACAGGACTCATTATATGGAAAATGACCAAAACTCAGGTCATTTAAATATAAAAAGATATTAGTGGCTACCAATAATGAATATTTATGCACCATGAAAACCAAATGGCATCTTTTCCCTTGGAAAGTTGAGAGCCAAGGCAGGAAGAGAAGTAACCTTTCTAGCTTTCATCAGTGTCCTGGCTCTCATCTCTTGTCCTGGATTAACACTCAGAAATAACAAAGACATTTTTCCATCTATGGTGTTCCATGTACTGAACACTTTTAGCACTCTCAAGAGATCTCTCCAATAGGCCATATCCATTCTCACTTCCTCCATTATTACTTCTATGAATATAATATCTTCTCCAGCTCTCCCAAACTTTAGTCCTGCATCTCAGTCTGCTTTAGATAAGACTGGGCACACAAAGAACTTTGTATATATCTCTATCATTGCTCTCATCAGGCTTTATTATTAATTACCAACTAAGTTTCTGTTACCATCACTCTGTGTGAGCTTTTCATCTACAGGGTAATTCCCCACTCATCTCAATAACCCTACAATCTCACAATCTCCAGAGCAGAGTGTTCACACAAAAAATGTCTGTGGATCCTGCTTATCATCCCTCTGATACCTCCAAGCTTTTGTAATGTTCTTCAATGCTAAATGCCATCACTTAAGCTATATTGAACAGAGCACATTTTCAGAGCACAGGGGTGAGTTCTGAGCCTTCACTTCACTTCTGGTCCTCAGAGGGAGGAGTTGTATGTATGGTTACCAAGATAAGTCAGACGAGGTGTGGCTGTCACAGTGAGAGAAATAAAAAGATTTCATGAGGAGTTTCTTTATGCCTCTAACCATGAAAGGCCTCTCCCTAGCAAGCTGACCTGTGTTCTGGCCTGACTCTCCCCAAAAGTGGCTCTTTGACAAGTAAGAAACAAGGAGTACACCTGGCCTTTCTCTGCCTAGTGGCCATGATGACGCACTAAGCAGAGATGGTGAAGAATCTGCAGTCTTTCTCTGCATTTACTGTGCTCCTCCTTCCTGATACACTCTGTGTCAAGACTTGGCCCACTCCTCTCTTACCTCTTCCAGTGATTAGCAACATGAAGTCACAATTCCCCAAGGCTTCCCAGAATAAGTACATGGTCTTAATTACTATTTCTTCACTTTTGTGTGCAATACATAGTATAGATGTATGCCTTCACTGCTGCAGTTGTGGAGGAGGATTTCCTCATCTCTTTCTGTTCCTTTGTCTTTGAGATAGTCTTGCCATGTTACCAATGTTCCTGGGCTGATCTTGAATTTAGATTCTCCTGTCACACCCTCCCAAATAGCTGAGACTGCAGGAAGCTCTCATGGCTCTCAGACAATACTGTATCATTTTTGAAAGATACTTCATAAAGAACCCATGTCCTCCAGCATGCTAGGAAAATGCTCCACCACTGAATAACACAATTAACCCTTAGGCCTACATCTTTACTCTGGGTTAAACTATGAGACTTGCCTTGGCTCTGATAGGATATTGCAAACAAGATACAAAATGGCACTCCAGAAGCTGAAGCAGGACAACTGCAATTTAAAGAACAGCCTGCAACATAATGAGATACTGTCACAAACAATCCAAAAGAAACATGTTGCAAGAAGAAGCTTACAAAGTGTTGGTGTCCTGCTTTTACCTTTTTTCTATAAGATGAGAATATGCTGGAAATATAGGAAAGCTGTGTAGAGGAAAGCTGAGCTTCTATTGCCAAGTCACCTGGCACCAGGACTTGTAACTGAGCCCAGTTGGAACCAGAAGACCCATCATCCTAAATTGCTGACTCACAGGATTGTGAGTGGATAATATATGGTTATTATATTAAGCTGAGCTCTAGGGTGTTACATAACACTATTTGTGATAATTGATAGCTGTTAATATTCATCAGAATTATGTTCAACATTTGAGATAAATGTGCTTCTGTTTATAATAATTTCTTAAATTTTTACTGTTTTTATTGCTAATTTTTCTGTACTTCATCTTGTTCACAATAATTAAGTCATGCTCTCAAAAATCTTACTTTCCTTGCTCCCTTTTACTAGAATAAAAAATGAACCTCAATACAAGATTTTGAAAAGATAGCACAGAGTGCTGTCAGAAGAAGTAACTTAGAAGTAAAAATTTACTGATATCCACAGCTATTTACTGAGTTACAAAAGTGGCCTCAGCACTTCTGATAGAAACAATCAGGTCACAGACATACATATGTATTTGCCTTCAGCACTGTTTAAAACTTGGCTCAAGATCATAAAACTAGTTTACATGAAATTTTTATAAGACAATGAATTGCCAGTTTACATGATAAACTATCATGTTTAGCTTGATAAAGACTAGGTCCAAAAGCAGTTTAAAGAGGAGAAATGAACGTGTCAACATAAGAAGACTGTTCTTTGAGCAAAGACAAGGGAGGGTATTGCTTAGGAAATATGCACAAGCAAGATCAAAGACAGAAGCCAGAATGGGCTCCAAGACATGGCATGAGATGGGGTCAGGAGACTGAAAGTGTGGGTTGCATATTAGTGAAACATGAGAAGAAAGCTCTGTCATAAGGGTCAAATGTCTATGGGGAGTTTGTAGGACATGTGGTAGTCAATGATCAGGGCAAATTGTCTGTAAAACATGTCAAAATGTTATGCTTCTGATCCACTACTCCCAATCATGGGACTTTATTCCTAAACCAATAATTCAAAATCCCCCAAAAAATCTATATACATAAAGATACTGTGTACTAATGCCATCACAAGAAGTAAACTACTAGAAATATAAATTATCCACCAGTTGAGGAATGGTCAAATACAGTAAGTTCAGGAAATATTCTAAAGCCATAAAAAGGTATGTGAAGACTCCAGGCATACAGCAACATCCTTATAATGTGATATTAATTAGAACAAACTAAATTATAGCAAAAGTATTCATGAGAATATGTTAATATGAAGCTTAAATAATTGAAAATAGCTGCATTTGAGTTTGAAGAAAATTTTTAATGTCATAAAATATTATACGGCTTAAGGTGACACAATAATAGACATTTTTCTTTCTTTTCTTTTTTCTTTTTTTGCAGCACCAGGGATCGAACTCACAACCTCTCACGTGCCTGAGTAGGCACTTAAGCCATCGAGCCAAACTCCCAGCCCTGGTTTTTTTGAGGCAGGGTCACTCTATATAGCTCAGGCCGGCCTTGCACTCACGTTGTAGCCCAAGCTGGCCTCGAACATACAATGCTCCTCCTACCTCAGCCTCCTGAGTGCCTGGATTAAAGACGTGCGCCACCACTCTCGGCTGATAATAGACATTTTTTAAAAATTAAAATGATAAATTTTAAAGAAATGGTAACATAATGAAAACAGAAATGTTTAACCAAATTGGTTTGAACAATTTTGTTTATATTTTGGGGTGCTACACAATCATATGATATTGTGATTTGACCTTCCCATCTCCTTGATTTTTCTTTTAATCACTTTTACCACCTATAATTGCTCACCTAAATTAGACTAGTATTGCAAGATTCCCCTGAACTGCCAATTATGGCGATGAGTTGGGAGGCCTGGTCCCAATATTGACAGTGTCTTTTTTCTCATTAGTTTGCAGGATTTAATTGAGAAGTAAAGTGACTTGCAAAATCTTACTGTGCTCTGAAACTTTGGGAACAGTTTTTAATTTCTCTATACTGAGGTTAGGATATAGGTAAAATCCATACTATATATTACATGCTTCCAATTTCCACAACTATCAAAGTGGGAAGTTGAAATCAACATGTAGAAGCAGACCTGAGGAACAAATATGTTATTACTATATTGAACATGGATAATGAATTAGACATAGCACATGGGTATAACTTTGCATTTGACTTGTAAACATTCTTCCTCACATACTTGGTGAAATAGGAAGTCTTGAGGATGAACCAGAACATGGTGCCTACAACCAGTTTCAAAGTCAATAGAAAGAGTGAGTTAGCTGGGCATGACAGTACACTCCCGTAATCCCCACACTCTGGGAGTCTAAAGCAGAAGAACTGCACAGTTGTGCTTAGCCTCTGATAAGCCTTTGCCAGTTGTCTGCCCTTGGGCAATTTAGCAATTTAAGGTGACCCTGTTTCAACACAAACAGTTTTTTTATTTTTATTTTTTTTAAAAACAGTTTTAGAGGACAAGGGAAATAGCTCAGTGTGTGAAGGGTTTGGTCCCTGGTGCCATGGAAAGGAAAGAGAGGGA
>RJWM01047573.1:0-11862 GCA_004363535.1 Dasyprocta punctata | reverse complement strand
CAAGGATACTTATTTTCTAAATATATTTGTCCCTGAGTATATTTCCAACATGCTTGTGTTGCATTGGGTAACGGTGAGCTCAGCGACCAGAATTCAGGTCCGCACTTGTACCATGCTTACCAGCATTATCCACTAGGGCTTGTGACACATTCCGTTCTTCTTGTTGAATTCAATCATGAACAGTTAATGTGCCCTATTCATGGTCTCCATAATAATCTATATCAGTTTTGGGCAACTCTTTACGGTCAGGATAACTCTGCAGAATGGATGGTATTCTAGTATGTGGGATTTGTTTTGTAGTGCTTTACTGGTAAGGTTAACCAGAAGGTGAAATGTAATAGCTTGGAAGATTTTGTTTTGATATACTACAGTAGATCATTTTCAGAATGATAATGAAAAAACAAAATGAACAGAGCTTTTTAGATTCTCTTCTTGGTCATGAAATCAGAAATAGAGTTCTTTAGACTACAGAGAAATATCCATCATGATTCTCCTGACATTTAAACCACTTGGCTATGTAACTATAAAAGAGACAAACTATTTTGAACATTTTGCCATAAATTTTTATATGGAGTAGTTTATATAATATTTCTAAAAAGTGAAAAATTATGAAATTTTGTATGCCTTCTAAAAGTGTTTATAACGTGGTGTACAAAAGAAAATATATTTTCTTTAATATTTCAACAATGATGACACCAATTAACTCATTTCCTTTTGATGAGCCCTCAAATCAGTGTTGATCAAAATGTT
Organism: Dasyprocta punctata; assembly: GCA_004363535.1. Taxonomy (NCBI): domain Eukaryota; kingdom Metazoa; phylum Chordata; class Mammalia; order Rodentia; family Dasyproctidae; genus Dasyprocta; species Dasyprocta punctata. Next base: position 11,112 of record RJWM01047573.1, on the reverse strand, counting down.
ACGGAATTAAGCAACTGTGAACTTTATTCTGCCCTAACACTTGCTATTTTGGCACATATCTTATACTGTCTGATGTTGTCTATTATCTATTAACGTTTTTATTTCTTTTTATTTTTGCTGATTTGGATTATTTAAACTATGGTCATAATATTTATGCATATCATAAGGATCTCACAAAGGAATTATATAGATTCATTAGATATTAGATGAGATGAAATATTATCACGTAATTGCTACCACTTTCTTTTTTCTTTTTTTACTTGCAAGTATTAGTGCTTGCTCCTTGTTCTGTTCATATAAAGTTATATTCTGATTTAAGCTCTCCCTGGTGTTTGGCTAATTGGGCTATTCACTTAAAGTATACTATGTTTTATTACTTTATCTTCTATGGTATTTTACAAGTTGGAATGACTGATTCTAATTCCTATTCTACAGTAGCATAATTTCACAGTAGCATAACCTTGGGAATCCATTAAATTTGGCCTTTACAACACTGCTTTGTTTTTTTTTTTTCACACAGTAGTGAAAAGCTGTGGCATTTTCCAACACCCAAGTTGACTCTTTACTTTTTTATAGTAATGCTGCTTTTTCTTCCCTTCTTAATTCCTATCAACGCACCACAGTATCTATTTATTAATCACTTGTTATCTGGCAAGTTTTGTATCAGATATCGAATACAGTATATGAAGCTGAATAGGTGTAATTGATACTCTTAAGCTGTTCAAGATTTGTGACAGAAAAACTTCATCATATTAAATCCTTAATTTAAAAAAACTTGAAGTTAAAGAAATGTGGAGGATAGCCATTTATTCAGCATTCATCTAAAAGCAAGCTCCTCTTTACTGAAATGGATTGCAGTCTCTCCTTAATATCCACAAAGGACTGGTGCCAATATACTCGCTCACCCCCGCCAATGCCAAAATATGTGGATGCTCAAGCTCCTTACATAAAAATGTGGTAGCATTTGCATATAGCCTATGCACAGCTCATAGCATATTTTAAATCATCTCTAGTTGACTTATAATGCAATACAATGTAAATGTTATGTGAATTATTGGTATATTGTGTAGTTTCGTGAATAATGACAAGAAGGAAGGTTGTACACGTTCATGCAGATTTAACTCCTTCCCATCTGCTGTTAGTTGAAGATGGACATGCAGAACTTTAGACATGGAGGGCTGATTGCACTTAATCTTAGCAAGGCTGCGAGGCAGGTACTCTCAGTATATCATCCCTATTTTAGTAATGAGTGAAATGAGTCCCACAAATGGTAGGTGACCTGTTCAGATCCTTACTTTTCATACTTTGAAGAGGGATTGAAATGCAGCCCACCTGACTACAAGGATAGGACCTTTAATGTTCAATTTCCCTACACTGCAGGAAAACATAGAAATTATTCAGAATAAGAATTATCCATTTTTATTATTTATCAGCCAAACATCATTTATGGAATTCTTTTTCCTAAACTTTGCAATGCTTAGGAATTTGATTTTGGTATTCAAGGGTGAATGGGTGTCTTGGTACCGGTCATCTGGATAGCTTTGCTATCATGTAATGAGTTCCTACAAAATATGTGGTTTCTATGGTCTGTTTGTTCTGAGTTCCTCTATATTATTCTGTTGGTTTATTTGTCTGATCCTATCATTTTCATTGTTACAATTTTAAAAAAGTTTTAATATCATGTGATTGGTGCTTAAAAAACAGTGTGTAGATGGATTTGAATGGAGAAGGAAAGGGAAAGTAGAATTAGTATAAAAGCGGGGGTGTCAGCAAATGGCAGTTTTCATACATGTGTACACATTATTGATTTCTTATTCAAAATGTGTTTCCTGTTCCTGGACCCTTACTTTTTGCTTAATTTTTATTGTGAAATTTATTATGCATATAAAAGAATACATAAAAATTCACGTCTAGTGTAAAGAGTAATAATAAAAAGAGTCATCGCAAATACATGATCCACTGCCGAAGACATAAAATACTGTCTTGGTATTATTCCTATTATGACCCTGAGATTTAATTCTCCTCCCAGCCACCTGCTTCCCCTCTGTAGTGGGATCATAGTCTTCATGTTCACTTTTTCATTACTTTTCTATATGGTTTTCCTTTATACATGAGTAACATATGATTTAGGTTTACCTGTTTATCATATTTATATCATGGAAATGAATTGTGTAATTTTTCTGTAACTTATCTTGTTTAATGCTATGCTTTTGATTCATCTATCTTGATGTGAATAGGTGTAGTCAATTTATTTTTATTGCTATATAATATTCCATTGTATAAATATAAACATTATTTCCTACTGTATTGCTAATTGACACTACACTCATTTGCAAGTCTATGCAATGGTACTACTTCCTATCATGCTAGTGCATAGTTCGGTATACATGTGCAAGATTTCCCCAAGTATACAATTACTAGTGAAATTGCTGTATCACAGGATAGACACATGTTCAGGCTTATTAGGTAATATCAAACTGTCTTGGACTAATTTATACACCAGTCAGCAGTGGTCAGGAATTTTGTTTGCCATGTTTTTAAAAAATTTATGTTATCTGAATTTTAATGTTTTCCCTTAGTACCTTGGTATGAATCAATATTGCATTTTGGCTAATTATTATTTCTCTGATTATTAATGAGGTGATGAAGTTGAACACTGTTGACATATAGATATATACTACTGTTTTTTCTTTTCTATGAAGTATCTGTTCAAGTCATTTTAAAGTGAGCCATTTGTCTTTTTATCCTTAATTCCTTGGAGTTTTTATGTATTCTCAACATGAGCTCTTTTTAGTTATAAGTGTTCCAAATATCTGTTATCTGGGAGATGCATTTATCAGTCTGTGGAAACTTTTAGAGAGTGACCAGCCCTTTTCCATTTTAATATGCTGGAATTTATCAGTAGGTTCTTTATGGATTATATTTTTTGAGTGTTAAGTAATACTTCCTACCCTACATCATAAAGATATTTTCCTATGTTATCCTTTAAAAGTTTCATAGTTTTGTCTTTCATATTTTCTTCAGTCAACTAGGAAGTCTTTTTATCTGTTACTTTTGGCATGTGTGCCATGTGATGTAGGAAATAGAATGATATAGTTTGATAAGGACAACTGAAACACACAGCATTTTTTGAATAGCCCATCCTTTCTCCACGGACCTGAAGTTCTAGGTCTTGTATAAATCATTATAACTTTTTTCCAATGATTTGTTTCTAGACTTTATATTTTCTTCCATGAGTATATTTATGTATTCCTGTATTTATCCTGCATTTTAAATTATATAGCTTTATAGTAAGTCTTTGAAGACAAATCTCCTCCCCAACTTGGCAGCTTTCTGGGGGCTTTCACTCTTCCAAGTGAATTGTACCATCAACTTAAAATTTAACAGTAGAAAAGACAACAAGAAATCTGTTGGGATTTGACTTGGTTTTTGTGTAGATTAATTTAGGGAGACTCTGCATCTTCATCATATTGATTCTACGCAAGAACTTTGAATTAGTCAGCTTCTATCACTGTGAAAACTACCTGAGATAACCAGATTACAAAGAGAAACAGTTCATTTAGGTTCACAACTTTGAGGTTCCAGTCTCTGATTGATGGACCCATTGCTTTGGGGCCTATGGTGAAGCAGCACATCATGGCCAGAACATTCACGGACCACATGGACCAGGGAGGAAGGAGAAAGAAGAACACTTTAGGGTCTCACAATCCTTCTGGGGATGCCCCCCTTGTGACCTAAAGACCTCCTGCTGGGTCGCATCTTTTTAAGGTTCTACCACTGCTCAGTCATGCCAAGCTGGGAACTAAATCTCTAAGGCCTGGGACCTTGGGAGATGATCCAGACCTAAGTTAAGCAAACATGGAATATCTATTTATTTAGGAATCTTTAATGTCTCCCATTTAAACTTTATGATTACATCCATAAATAATTCATGATTCTTTGGTTTCATTTTTCTGTGCAGTTGTTTCATTCTTCCAAATAAATCATGAAATCAACTTGCCATCTCAGGCTGCTTTGGACCACAGGAAAGAAGCAAGACAGGAATCTTCCCTTTAAGTCTTCCAAGAAAATAGGGTCCTGCCAACATGTTCTTAGACTTTTGCGCTCCAGAACTGTGAGAGAAGGGATTTCAGCTGGTTTAAGTTACCTAGTCTGTGGTGCTCTTTTCTGGCAACTGTGGTACCTAATACAGTCATGATTTATTGGTGAATTTTATGAATAATATTTAATTTAGTAACTTAGCATCAGTATTCATAAGATTGCCTCGTATTTGTGTGTGTGTGTGTGTGTGTGTGTGTGTGTGTAATGCATTGCTAAAGCTGTATTACATTCATAAATTGGAGGAAATTCTCCCTTTTACTTTCTGGGGAGTTGTGTTGTATTAGATTTGCCTTTTCCTGGGTGCAATTCCATTAAAGTCATCTGGGTCTGGTGGATTTGTGGGTTAATTTCTTTAATGTCCATAAGAATATTAATATATATTTTTCTTCTGTTTGATTTGGTTGGTTGTGTTTTTTAAGGAATTTACCCATTGGCATATATGTTTTACACTTACTAGCTAAATTCTTCACAATATTACTTTATTATGTATTCCTTCATTGGAGTTTCTAAAGTTATATTCTCTTTTTATTGTTAAATAATATTTAAAATGTTTTATGACGATCACTTTTGCCAATGGTTTGTTAATGACATTATTTTTTAAAAAGAAACAATCTTTTGTAGTTCATTTTTGCAGTTCATCTTTTCTAGTGTATAATTTTTTTTCTATGTCATCAGTTAGCTACTTTCTTTTACATTCTTTGGGCTTATTCTGTAGGAATGTTCAGGTTGCAGTGTTTGACATCATGAATTTCTCACTGATTACTGCTTTAGAAACCACATTGTGTAGGTTTTCATTTTTTAGTATTTTGTTATTAAATCTTATTTTTCCAATTTAATTATGAATTCTCTCTTTTCTCTTTGGTTCATCAGTTATTTAAAAAAGTGTTTTAAAGTTCCCAATATATGTTCTTTCCTTAGTCATCTGTTTACTACATATTAAGACAGTTTTGCTGCCAGCAGAGCAGTTTTCTGTATGACTCAAATTCTGGAAAATTCACGGTGGCTGATTTGGTGGTCTGACACCTAGTTCGCAGTGTTCTAGAACACGGATGTCCTATCTTCGAACCGTGAGTAATGCATCCTCTCCACATTTAGGGGGGCTGTTTGGCATGTCTATTAGCTCAAGCTTGTTAATTGTACAGTTTCTATCTTTTATTCCTTTATTGATATTTTATAGACAGTTATGTTAGAATCTCTCACTATGGCTATGGGTTTGACAATTTGGAGGCTATAATGCTAGGATTCATATAAGATAAGACTTCTTATAGCTTCCTAGTGAACTGAAACTCTTACTGATAGCTAGCAATCTCTTTATCTCTGATAAACATTTCTCGTTATAGTCTATTTTGCTTGTTGTTGATACAACATGTCGGTCTTCTTTTACTAGTAATTTCTTGATGCAATTTTTGATTGTCATACTTTGTGGTTTTTGTGTCCTTACAATTTAGAAGTGCCTTTTATATTTGGTATCTTGAATTTTGCTCCTGACCATCTCTGTCTTTGATCTGGAGAGTGTAGACATTTTCATCTATTGTATTTAAATTGAGATGTGGTTATGTCATCTTTGCTTTACATTAAGTCTTGCCTTTTCCACTGTTGTGGTTCTACCTTCTATCTGCCTTTTGGGTTAATTTCTTTTGTTTATTCTCACTTATTTTTTTCTTTTTAACCTATAGGAATTATTCATTCTGTGTTTTTAAATTCATAACCTATCTAGCTTAACCTGAATTGTTAACAAGGCCTAAAGTTAATAATTTCCCTCTAATCCTCAATCATATAAGTACCTTAGAATATGTTAACTTTATCAGCTCCTTTTGAAATTTTATACAATAGTATTTTAGTTCTAACTAAGCTATAAAATAAAATGTTATTCTTTCATTTTCTTATTTTTAAACAAATTTTCTCACAGATATTTGGTGGTTTTGTTTATCAGTAATTCTTTCAGAGACAACTTTTTTCTGGAATAATTTTCCTTCTGCCAATAAAGTTCTGAGAATTTCCTTTATTGAAAAAATCTCTTGTAATACTGTATTGTGTCTCTTGATAAGATCTGTCTCTTTCTTGAAGAATAACTTAACTGCAGAATTAACTACAGAATTCTTTATAGTAAAGAAGACTATGTTTACAATGAAAGAAAACTCATGATGAATAAATATATAGCACATTTTATAAGATAAATAGAAACTGATAAAGAACTAGATAGAACATATAGAACAGAAAATGTATTATTTGTATTAAGAATAATTCTGTAAAGGTAATAACAGCAGATATGATTTAAAACATGAGTCAGATTACTAGAAGATTGACCAACATAAATTATTAAATCTGGACGGTAAAGAGGAAAAAATGATTTGGAATTAATCAATTCTCATGAGCTGTTGTAGCCATTTTGAAACAACAAATGGACATCTTGATTCGAAATTTTACTCAGATGTCAAGATTAATCATATCAAACCAAGGGTTATGAAAAGGCTTCTGAGTCACATAACAAGGCATTCTGGAAGGACACACATGCTCCCAACCTTGCCTGGAAATGGTTAAATACAGCAAGGAAAGGTTTTTTTCTGGGCTAAATTTATGCAACTTTGAATATGTGCCTTAGTTACCTTTCTCATTGCCAAGACAAAATACTCAACACCCAAGGGAGAAAGGTGTATTTAGCTCACAGTTTATGGCATTTTCAGTCTGTAATCAGCTGGCTCCAGGGTAGGGTGGCACATGGCAGAGGGGCAACAGTTCATGGCGGCAGAAGACAGCAAAAACAACAAGTGACCCTTAACAGTGTCTTTATGCCCCTTTTATGCTCTATCTAGTCTGCTGGAATTAGAGTGGCGCCAAACCAATCAGTGAACTGACCACGCAGTCTTAATCCCATCATCATATATTCTAGACTCAGCTACCTCTAGGCCAAATCCAACTCCATTCAAACACAGTACTTAAGAGACTTATGTAATGCTCTGTGTATCAGGATGTCTTCCTACATGCGCTAGTGGAAAATGAACTGTTCCCAGTGCTCTTTGCAATTCAAGGAGTTCTTCTTGATCCTTATAGTGGGGCCTTTTCCTGGATCAGTAGTCCTCAGTCCCTGTTCATAAGCTGTAGATTCCTACCTGGTCTCCTTACAGTAAAATAAATGTGGATGTCTGCACTCCTCAAAGCTTTGCATAAATCAGTTTAGTCAACATCTTCAGATGATTCATTTAAAAATCTCTAGAGGGAGTTTTTTCTGTGCCATGTTCCCTCTTTCGTATCCTCCCTATGCTGATCCCAATGTAACTTTGCACAATGTCTCAACTGATGAGATTCTGTTTGAGTTTCTCCTGTCACTAATCTAGGGGCAATTGAAGGACTCAACTTCCTTGTTTTCCTGATGTTTCATATCTCTACCATTGCTAGGTAAAAATGTGATTTCTCTTGTATCTTCTCCAATCCCTAAATCAGAATTGATACTGCATTGCTTTCATCATATTATGAAATGGAAGATGCTGCCTTGTACTTAGCAAAGTGGCTGCAATAAATTAAGACACCCAAAAGTGCTTGTTGAATAACTAAAAGAGTGATTGGTGACTGCTACAAGACAAAAGAGGCAAAGCATTTTTGTGCCTAAAAATTCTGAGAAAAATTTTTGCCAATTTTTTTCATATACCACAAGGTCAAATAAGGAAAAACTATTGCAGCAAAGACGTTAAATTTTTAGCTTTACCTTAACTTGTAATTATAAACTTCATGACCAGTCTATGAGGTTAACTAGAGCTATTGAGCAGCAGTCCTTAAATATTTTGACACCAGGGAATGGTTTTGTGGAAGACAATTTTTCCATGGACTGGCCAAGGGAAGTTTAGCTTATTTTGCTTTGGTTTCTTTTTTAGTATCATACATATGTGATACATAATAGCTACATTCCCCAGTGCTAGCATCACTGCCTCAGCTCCATCTCAGGTCATGAGGGTTTAGAGTCTCACGGAGTACATAACCTAGAGCCCTTGCACATGCAGTTCACAGTAGGGTTTGTGCTCTTATGAGAACCTAATGCCTTGAGCAATTTGACAGGAAATAGAACTCAGGTGGTAATGAAAGTGATGGAGATGTCTGAAAATACACTAGTGTGATGGAACTCTACTTGGCCATCTGCTGCTCATCTCCTGTTGTGCACCCCAGTTCCTACCTGTCCAAGGTCCTGTGTTGGGGACCCCTGATATAAAGGATCTGTGGAATATAATGGGCAAAGTGAATCAAATAGGCACATATGAAATTTTGTAGCCAAGAAAAGTAAATATGCTTCTTGCTATGTTAATGGGGGTGTCTTTAAAAATTGATAATAACAAATCCCCAAAGGCTGAACGTTTTCTCATAATGTAGCCAAAATGAAAACTTTACTAATGTAACAAAGATTTAGCTCTATCAAAATACATTTTGATTATTTAAAAGCTAATTTACTTTTGATTTTTAGTTATTAAATCAAAAAGAGAAAAACAAGTTTTATGTAACAATACTAATATCAAAATTAAAGTTTATAAGAAAAAACCTTGCTTTTACTAGCTTCATTATAAAAATTAAAATAATCAAGGGAAGTTAATTTGAACTCATATAAAGGTATAAAATAACTTAAAAGGAATATCAGGAATTAAAACATGAATTAAAATATTGAATCTCAAAGTAAAAATGTTTAATAAAAATAATTCAATATTCCAATAACCAAACCTCCAACAGACTCACAGGAGAAATAGAAAATACAAATCTATAATGGTAGTAGAGATAAAATATAGCATTTTTGCTAATAACATCAAAAATATTACTGATTTAGTGAACACTTACTATGGGCATGATACTGTACTATATATATATACACACACACTCAGTCATTATGGCTTTATATAAAAAATTAAGAGCTTGGAATTTTAAGCCATATTTTTGTGATTCAAATTTTTTCACTTATGAATTATTAACTATTTCTGTTCTTTCATAAAACTAGATTAAAATTGATAAAATTGCAAAATGCTTACAGCAATATGTGGCATATAGTAAATACTCAATAAGCAGTAATTCCAGGTAGAGTGTATTATTTAAAGCTATATATGGATTAAACAACTGTACTTTCTAGAGTGGAAAAGAGAGTGCATTCTATTTTCTTTGTGCAACAGGAGTGTCAAAACTAAGCAGCCTACAGCTGGAATGAAAGATCAAGGCTACCATCAAGCACCAAGACATCTTACTTTTCTGCTTGATGGTCACAAGATTTTTGCACATTTCTAGGCATTTGCATCTACGTTACAGTCAAGAAGAAAGAAGGTTAAAATCTTTATCTTCATGAAGCTGTACTTTGACATTAGAGACAAGCTTTCCTCACTGGCCATTTTGTATGTTTTATTCATAATTGCAAAGGTGGCTGGGGGATTACACGTTTTAATCTGAGAACAATACCATGCCTAAAATTGTTTTAGTAAAGATAAGAGAGCAATAGGCTCCATAAGTAATCAACAGTATCTTTCATAGGGAAGCATAAAAGTTTTAACATGGCCTACTCAATTAACATGTTAATAAAGTACATGATTGTTAAGGAAATATCTATCTATCCATCTATCTTAATCCAAGAGAAAAAATTTGAATGATTGATGAGATTTTTAAAACTTATAAAATTATATTGGAAAGGACATCAAGCCATGATGATTGCACATTTGTTTTTGAATTCTTTTAGGACACATTATTTTCAGTAATTTAAAAAATGTTCCTGGAGAACAAAGACTGAGAAACCTTGCTACCTAACAAAATTTTCTCAAAGTGGGTAAGCTGGCAGAGGAGAAGGGAAGAACAGAAAAAAACATTGAGAGAAAAAAATCAGTAAAACCAAGAGTTGGTTTTTTGAAAATAAAAAAAAGTACAAACCTCTACCTAGACTATCTAAACACCAGAGAAGCCTCAGATAAATAAAATCAGACTTGAAAGTAGAGACATCACAATAGGCACCTAAGAAATAAAAAGGATCATAGCAGAGTGTATGAATAATTATATGCCACCTATTGGTAACTTAGAAGAAGTCGATAAATTCCTAGAAAAATATAACCTACCAAGACTGAATCAAGAAGAAACTGAAAGCTTGATCAGATAAACAATAAAGAGATTGAAGAAATAATTAAAAACTTTCCAACAAAGAAAAGCCAAAGGCCAACTTGTATCAGGACTCAATTCTACCACATATTCAAAGAAGTACTACTAATACTTCTGAAACTCTTTCAAAATATACAGTCAGAAGGAGTACCTCCAATTACATTTAGAAGGCCATTACATTGGATACCTAAATCAGACCGATGCCACAAAAACCACAGACCAGTGTCTCTGATACACATTGGTACAAAAATAAACTGAGTCAAAAACATATAAAAATATACATAGTGACCAAGTGAGATTTGACCTTGAAATGCAAAACGATTTTGACATATGCAAATTAATCGCAGAAATAGAATGAAAGATAAAAACCCCACGATCATCTCAGCTGACACAGAACAAGTGTTTGACAAAGTTCACCATCCTTTCTTGAAAAAAAAAACTCAGCAGTTTAAATATAGGAAGAAATTCTTTTCAATACAGTAAAGGTCATTTTTAGAAAACTCATAGCTAATATAATCAGTGAGGAAAAATTGAAAGCTTTTCCAGATCTGCCAAGGAAAGGTGTCTACTTTAGCACTTCTATTCAACATAGTACTGAAAGTACTGTTGGTGGGAGTGTAGACTGGTGCAGCCACTATGGAAGTCAGTGTGGAGATTCCTCAAGAAGCTAGGATTAGAGGTCCCATTCAACCCAGCTATCCCACTTCTGGGCATTTTCCCAGAAGAATTGAAAACATCATACCACAGTGATATCTGTGCACCTATGCTTATAGCAGCCCAATTTGTAATAGCCAGATCTTGGAAACAACCCAAGTGCCCATCAATCAAAGAATGGATAAAAAAGATGTGGTATTTTTATACAATGGAGTACTACTCAGCTATTAAGAAAGATTGCATTGAGACTTT
>RJWM01047572.1:0-11864 GCA_004363535.1 Dasyprocta punctata | reverse complement strand
AATTCTAAAGAATTGTTCTTTAATTTAATTCCCTTGTGAATGACCTTCTAGTGGTCAAATTTACAGGCTTTCCAATGAGCTCACCACTTCTATTAAATTAAAGTGATATGTTCTGGTCTTTACTTCAATTTAAGATGGGACGATTACAGCAATGGCCCAAATAGTTTAGTCAAGATTTTCAAGCTGATTGAATTGTATACAGCATTTAAAATGGATTATATTTGACTAATTATATAAATCCAGAGCAACACAGCTGCAACTATAGTGAATTAAATGTAATATTAAAAACATCTATTAATTTACCATAAATAAATGAAGAACTAATCTATTTGCCAACACAGTATACTGTTACCATCACCTTTGTTTAGAAGGTCTACAGGCATCCAACATAAAGATACCAACTCACTTACAATAATTAGTAATGTGAGAAATTAAAGAAAAAAATTCTGTTACTCCAAAAAGTTTTATATTAAAGTTATACCTGCTGGTTTCAGAAATCTTTGGCTCTGAGACAATATTACAGATTTTTTTTTAATTTACAAAGAACTGATGGCAATCGATGTATGAGAATATTGAAAGTAGAAAAACAAAATTATAAGCCACTGAACATTCTTTCCCTGTTTGCCTAGAAATCCTAGAGGCTATAGAAGGAGCATATTCCTTGAACTCTAGTGTCCACGTTCAGCTGCCACATACTCAGACAGCAGCCCAAGACACTTCTATAATTAAGTCCATATATACCACCTTCTCCACACCGTGCCTTCATGCAGTTTTCTGAATTAATTCAATAAGTTTTTATTGGGTTCCTACTTTGTGCCATGCACTGTTCTCATGTGCCATTAAAAACTGCAGTGAGAAAACAAAGGCACAGAACTCAAAGACTTGCATTGTTGTCAAGGGATAAAAACCAACAAATAATGAAAATGGTGAGTTCTACTAAGAAAAATGGACAGGGTAAGGGTGTAAGTGATACAGAGCGCCTGAAGAGCACCATGGTACTGTGTTCTTCATTCATTTCAGGAATGGCTTAAAGAGACTGAAAGAATTGTGCAAATCTTTAAGAAAAAATTTACGTAACAGAAGACACAATTTGAAGGACTGTGAGGCAAGAACTGCTGAAGCTATTTGATTACCGGAAGGAAGGTCTATCTGATAGGGTTAAAGTAGAAAAGAGAACAAGATGAGCTGATGATGGGGAGAAGACACACGCAGATGACATAGACATTGCAGGCCTTGTGAAAAACTTTGATTTTACTTTGAATGAGGTGGAAATTAACTAATCAAAGATTTTAAAGTAATCACTCTGCTTTTTGAACGATGAAGAAAGTATTAGGGAACAAGGTTGAAGTTTCACATTAGAAAGCTTCTACAATCCTATGAGAATTGCATTGCCTGGATGACTTCGAGAGTAATTAGGCCCAATTAGATTCTGGATATATTTGGAGTCTGTTGGATTGAGGGGAGGGTGTTAAAGAGTGAATCCCAAATGTTTAGGTTTGAACTGAAATAATGGAGCTGTACTGAAACAGATGGGTAGAAGTTAGAGTTTGATTTTGATCATACAATTTGAGATGTCACTTGAACATGTACATGGAGATGGTAGGTAGGCATTTGGATATATGATTCTGACATTCAGGAAATAAGTTGAGACTGAAGCTATGAAGTTGATAGTAATCAACATAAAGATCATAATTAAAAACCAAAAAAATGAGCATACCAAAGGAAAAACGTTCCAAGAGTGACATTTATGGTAGATACATAAGATGACCCTATATTCTTGACATTTCTCTCATTAATGAATAGAGTCTCAAAAGATGAAATACCAATTGTTTTACTGTGCTCAGCCCTGAGCCATGCATAGGCTAGTAACTAGCAAGTCCCTTTTATAATGATGTCGCAAGCCCAAACAGTATTGATACCAATACATGAAGATAGTTACTCATTGGCAAGTACAAATTTATTAACATTTTTGATATCCTAAAGAAAGACATTTGAGACAAAAGTCTTAGTTCATGGATCATGATTTGAAGAGGTAAAGTTGCTGTTGTATCTCCTTAATGTGCAAAAAGCCTGCTTTTTGCTCCTAACTTTCCCTAATTTTAAATATCATTTTCCATTGTTATAGAATATACAGTTGTGATAAGGTGTGAGTGGTGCAGAAAATTTTATCAAATAAGCTTGTATCTTTTTATTTCATAACGACTCTTTTGAATATTTTTATAAAGAACTTAAGAAAACCTAGTAAATAAAGATGCATTCATTACCAATGAAATTTCTCCTACTATCATTAGAGAATTCTCAACCTGTTGAAAGAATGAGAGATTTCTTTAAAGGCTATCAGGGTCATATGCTTTTTACAATGTGGTTTTCTAGGAATTTTAAACCATCTAAGTTAATGTTTTGTATTTTCATTCATTTTTGTGTTAATATGAAAATTATTCTTGCCAGAAGCATTCTACAGCAATCTTTTAAGGAAGAAATTGAAATTAGGTATATGTGCCTGTTAATGTTATGAGAATAGCACTAACTGCATCTGCTAAGTAAATCTGTAAATTAGAAATCTTTGGTTTAGTGATCACATCAGCCTTAAGGAGCTGCAGTTTAAAAGAGATTAAATGTATTTCTAACAACTGCTTCCAAAGCTGTTGAGAGCAAAGGAAATGAATACATATTATCTTGAGACATGCCTGAAAATTTTATGAAAGCAATATTTTGAATTTTTTCACTCAGTTGGTATTATATCAAATGTAGATTATCATAAAATACTGTTTTTGCAAGTTGAAATTATGTTCTTGCAATTTTTATCACACAATCATTATGTATCCGAATAGTTTTCTGAGATGCTATTGTGTTCACCCAGAACTGAAACATGAATATATTATATGAGGTAGCCCAGCAGTCAGTCTCAGAATTGCCATATGAGTAGCCATGATTTTTAAAATCTAAACTAGTCTGAAGTTATTGGAACTCATTGCTTCACAAAGGCTTAAAAATAACATAAATGTGAGAGACTACATTAAAAATGCAAACTTTATATGAGCATTTTTCACTTTTTAGGAGAATAAACAGCAAAATCAACATTAAAATTTTCCTCTGGCAAGAAATAAAACTGTGTGTTCTACTTGATGCAATGCTTCCTAAAACAGCATTTTTAACTATTTTATGAAGTTAGCATTCTAGATAATATAGAAAAGGAATGATTATTGTTTGTTTTGTGTATTACACTGCATAGGTAGGCTTTTATATATACAAATAGAAAATGTGGAGAAATAATTTTATATGAGTGTAATCTTTTTAACTCTTAATAAAAGCAGCATGTATAGCTCATTGTTTACTATTTAACCTGTAAATGGCGATTATAGACCTTTTATTATATAAATGCACAAACTATTTTAAAAATTCTAAGAAATAACAAAGAAAGATCTAAATGATATATACCATGTGTGGTAAGCATTGTCCTTATTTTATTTATGTATTCAGCATGTTATAGCTTCTCAAAATGAAATCATTAGGATACTTTTTCCGTTCATGATGTCAGGGCTCCCAACTCGATTTCAAGTTCTTGCCATTATTCTAACAAGACCTCAATTTCCTTGGAGGATAAATGTATTTCTGTATATTTTTATAACCTCCCCAGGATATAACATGGTTTCTATATGATTAGAGAAGAACATTCCAGTAAATTGTATTCATAATGCAGCATCTGCTATTAAAGTCTCCCTATTTTCTATTTCTTAAAAAAATAGATGATATAGAATATCTCATAATTCTGCAATTTGATATCTTTAGGATGTAATTTTAGCAGTATATATACCCACATGCTGAACAGTAGGAAACAAGGGCATACTTCCAGAAAATAAATAATTCCATCTTGCATTTTTATACACCTTGCATCTAAGAAATTGAAAGTAGTTAAAGGAAATGAATTTTGAAAGCCAGAGACAACAACCTGTAAATTACAGTTACTACTTTCTTTGAAGAGGTGATGTACACAAGGCATAAAATAAAGAAATGACTCTCCCAGGAGTTATTTGCAGAGTGAGAGAAGCATTCTGAATGTATCTCTCCCTACTGATATATGATGATCTTTATCTTTCATAGAAAGATGATAAAACATCACATTTGCTGAAATTTCCTATATCCTGATCAGCTTATTTTGTCTGCTTGATTTTTTTTACTAAATACAGTAGTCCCCCTTGTCCACAAGGACTATGTTCCAAGACTCCCCCAATGGATGCCTGAGGCCATGAATTGAACTGAACCCCAGGTAAACTATTTTTCCTGTACATTCACACCTATGATAAAGTTTAGTTTCTAAATTAAACATAGTAAGAGATCAGCAACAATAACTGATAATAAAGTGAATAGTTATAGCAATATACTTTAATAAGTTATGTAACTGTGATCTCCTAAATCAAGGTAAATATTAATGTTTTGTACTGTTACTGAATGCTAGTAACAAAACCTACACATGGAGAGGACTAATGTAAGAGTAATCTGGTGCATTTATTTCCCTGTATGTAATAAACACAATGCACAAGTTCAGTTGCTAAATCCTTACAATAGCACAAGGTGTTATGAACCATTTCAAACATGAAGAATTGAGCAGAGTGGTCAGGTAGCTTTCCCAAGGTCACTCAATGAGGTGCAAGGGTTCAGATTATACTCCACTAGCTTTAGAGATAGCCTTGGAATTTATAAGGACTTCACATTAGGCCATAATCTGCCTCATTGGCTATTTAGAAACTGCAAAAAGACTTAAAGAATAATTATCAAGGACTCACTTTCTTACACTGAATTAAGGTAAATCTGCAGATGGAGTAGAGGAGCTCTTTAAAATCTCTTGCAATTCTTACCACCAGTATGTTAGTCAAAGTACAAGAGGAAGTACTCCACTTCTAACAGCATAGTTATAGGCTTGATCATCAGTGTAAATTACCCATGCAAAACTTTGGATTATTCTCATTTCAAGAACTGAGAGTAATGTCTTTTCTCTGAGCAAGTAAGAATTGAATAGGGGCAGAGCTAAAGATATCTATTTTTCATTTTAAACTAATATCCAGCTGTTCCCTACTTCTCTTATAACGAGTTGCTCTCTTACTAGGGCTGTCTAAAGAAGACAAAGCTAAGCTATTTGTTGTAAATATTCTGCTAAGGCAGACTGGGCAGGTAGATTGAAAGGGATTGGTTCACTTGGAGAAATTATTTATCAATGAAAACACATTTCAAAAATGTACCACAATATAAAGAAACAACCTAAATATGCTACACATTTAAATGGAAGGAAATCAAGTGTAAGATCATTATTTAATGGATGGTCAATCAGAAGCAATAAATACATGGAAGGATAAAAGATGACATGCTGTTTCCTATGACAATAAGATACAAGTAATGCTGGGTCCTCCCATACTAAGAGCCGTATCTATGGATATGTTTATTGGAATTACAGCATCATATTTAGTTTTCAAAAGACCATGAGTACCATTATTCTCTACTTTACAAATTAGGAAATTGTAGTTAAAGCTTGGATATTTTATCAAAATTATTTTTAAACTATGGGCACAAGATTGGAACACAGGAATTTGCAGCCCATTTTCTACCAGTTTTGCTATGTTGAATTAATCACATGGTATATAAATAAGAAAGCTTAGTAGTAACTCCTAACCTCTTAATATGTGACAACTTTTGCGTGGTGGTTAAGCAAACTAATAAACCTGAAAGAGAACCAGGATGTTATGCTTTTTAGGAAATACAGCAAGTTTTAAAATGGGTAAGAGTGCAAGAATTTCAAATCTTAATATTTAGCAAGTAGTTTGAAGTTATTTCAGTGTAAGAAAACAAATTTTATTAAGTACATGAAAGCCATGGTTTTAAAGATAATATCAAAATTCTAAGAACTACTTAATATCACTATGATTTTTTAATTCAATTTAATTTAATTTTTTTGTTTTGTTATCAGGAATCAAACTCAAGACCTTGTACTTTCCAGGCAGGTGCTTATACTGCTGAGCTATATCCCTGACCCCAATATCATTATGATATTTATAGGCACTTGCAGGATCTTTTTAGATGATGTGCTATTAATTTAGTCAATAAAGTATAAAATTTGGAACTGAACCCAGGTTGTAACTCAGTGGCACAGTGCCTGCCTGGCAAGTGCAGGACCCTGAGTTCAATTCCAATACCAAAAATAGATAAATAAAATTTTGGACTGCACATTTTAGGCTCATATTCTTTTTTTTTTTAGATAGTAAAATCCAATAAAACAAAATAGAACAAAGTCAATCAAAACAAAGCAGTAGAATTGGCACAGAACTTCAAAGCAAGATAGTAGGAAAACAATAGCTACTGTAGTATATCTTATTATCTTCACAATAGTTGTCCATTCCATCAGGTGTAGCAAAATCAAGCCAAAAACAAAACAGAATAAAATCAATTAAAACAGAATATTGAATAAAGCAAAACAGTGAGAAGAATATTGGGCCTCAAAGACAAGATAGAAGGAAATCCCCCATATTAGCTACATCGCTTACTGTTATCCTCCCAATAGATGCTCAGACTGCTGGCCCCAGGCCTGTAAAATCAACCAAACAATACAAGCATTTAGTTGCTTTATGTACTTTAGTTGCTATCAGCTTAGCTGGTCCTCTAAACCAACAGGTTGCTAAGGGGAGAGGGGATTGATTCTCAACCCACGTGCCAGTAGGCTCATGGGAGGTGCTGACTATTCTCTTCCTGGAACCCACTGTGCTGCTTACAAAGAAGGCTGGCTAGTTGTCTTCTGGTTGGATCTTCCCTGACCCAGCATGGTGGGTTCTCAGGAGGCGTTGATCTTATTCTAATTGAAATATTTTAATTCTTTGAGCTTTTATTACTTGAAAATATTCAATAATGAATATTTATTGAATAAAAACATTTACTATAGTGTCTTTCTACATCAAAATTTTGTTTATAGGTTTAGTAAGAAAACACACTGAGAACACCTAAAGAGTCCATATAAAGATTTGATAGTATTATTTGACAACTGCAGAGACACTTACCAACAGCCTGTCTTCTCTATTTGAATGTCTCACATTTCAAACTAAATAAGACCAACACTGAGCCACTCTATGAACATGTTTCCCAGCTTACAACTTGGTACCATTATTGACTGTAGACTCATTCCAGAAGCCTAGGTGTTGTATTGTGATCTCCTTCAGCTTGCTTTCCATATCTTGTCCATCTCAAAGTCTGTTAACGGTATCCCAGTTAGCAGTAAAAGCTATCCATCTCTTGGCCCACTTGCTGCTGCCATCGTTTCTTACCTGATGCTTGGAGTAACTCTAAAGAGACCACTCACATTGTTCCTCTGCCCACCTCTTTTGTATTCTCTACTGTGCAGCCAAAGTGAAATTTTAAAATTATGAAAGTGACCGTTACCTCTCTATCTAAAACCTTGTAATTGCTTCTCAGTGGCTTTAATGTCTAAAACATGATGAGGTGCTGTGGGTCTGCCCCATCCCACGCCCTCAGGTGCTGTGAGTCTGCCCCACCCCACATTGCAGTCTAGACATCCCTAATCTTGGAGTAGCTGCAATTCTCACTTATGTCCTCTCCTTACATCTCAGCCCTGTTATGTTGCTCCCTTTTCCTGGAATATTCTTACCCCTTGTACATATGGATGATTCCTCCTGATCTTCAAAATCTACTTGTAGCCTTCATTTCCTTAGCAAGTTCTTTCCCAATGCCTTCAACCAAATTAGGTTCCTCTGCTGGTTCTCCTTTCCTTTTATTATCCTTCAGGAAATAGTAATGGAACTTAAAATGTCTTACTTTATGAACTCATCTACCTTTTGCACAACTGTAGCCCTGGTACACAGTGTGAAACTTGAAACACATTGACATTTAAAACCAGCTGATGTACAAACAAATGAATAAGCAAAACAACACTGTACATTTACCTGCCTACACTAAATCAACATACCTTTCATCTTATGACCCACTGAAAGAATGCGCATTATTGACAGGTGACGTTTCAGTTTTCAATGTGTCACTAATGTTGGTGTTTCACATGAAGATTGAGTGCAGTACAGTACTGTATTTCCTTCTTTTTGCTTTGAGAAGCAGTAAAATGCTGATAGGATTGTAAAAACTACACAGATATTGGTAAATATAGGATTGCTAAAAATTGTTAAGATATAGTAAGATTGTTAAGATTGTTAGTAACATGGGAAAGACTGAAAATATACCAAGATCCTATAAGATCAGAGGAGTATTACCTCATTCAGAATGTATACCCTGGAACACATAGATTTATTCCAGGAATCCTTCCATAGAAGTTAGGTATGTGAGACTCTTTCATTGTAAATTGCATTCAGGACCATAAAAACTTTCTTGGAATGTCTTCAATAATTGCTAATATTTGACCTCAGTGTGCACCATTGAACTTTTAAACCATCTAAATGTAAGAACTACATATGATGGCAATAGCTTCAGGAACAGAATACTATTTTTATCTTTTTTTAAAAGTTTAAAAAATAGTAAAACTGAAGTTTATGGAAGAGTCTTAAACGCTCCTAGAAAATTCTTAAAGAATCTAAAATCATTTAAAACAACTGACTAGGAAGACCTCAAATGAGATTATCCATTTGTTTCTCCCAGGCTAAGGATATTTATATAAAAATTACTTTTGCTCTATGGGTCTTCTTGCAGGTGAATTTCTTTGTTCTGAGTAAAAAGGTTCATGGATGTTCCCTCTACTTCTGCATCTGTATCCTAGATCAATGATGAAAATCCTTTCAGTGCTTTCAGTGATAATAAACAGCCAGCTGCAACACATGTGCCATTGGTTCCCCATAAATGGATGGGTTTTTCTTATTTGTTTATCTACTCCCATTTTCATTTATTTTTTATTTAACAAATGTATGGTGATCAGCAATTATATGTTAGAGAAAGGACATATATCAATGCTTTAAAACAAAATTTAATTTTTTAAAACCCTTACTTTGCAGAGTGGGTGTCAGGGTAAGATATATGTTTATTACTACAGACAGCAGAAGCTATGGTCTGTAAAAGTGTTAAAAAGGTTTACTTGAAAAAGAAGAACTCAGGCAAAGTGCAAAATTCTCATTACTGTTATATAAAAGTGCTCTTCCTCATTATGAAATATTTATGTTTGTACTAAAGAGTGTAGAGCATGTTTCTTTGTATTTTAATAATGCTTCATGGGCTATGTTTGCTGTGGATGCTATTATTTTTGCATAATTAAGTAATGAAGCAATTAGCACAGCAGGCACATGTCAACTAGATAGTGGTTAAAATTTGTGATTAACTGGATTTTTTTGCTGTGTTTGCCAATTTTCTCCTTATTACCAAATGAGGCTGCACTGTTTTCACTACAAAGGGATTAAATTCCCATATATCGGAAGCTTTGCTTATATAATAATATGACTTGAATCTTAGCAAAATGGCTTGACAACATGAAACATGCACTGCAGAGTTCTCTGAGAAGTAAACTTCTAAGAAAAGTCATTTAGGTTAAACAAACAAAAATCATCGAGGGATAAGCATTTTTCAGGAAACCTAAAGTAGCAGCTTACTCTTCTACAATCTACTAGGTAATATCATAGCTCTTCAACTGTTTCATACCATGCCTGTACATTCTCTGGCACATCAGCAACCAAAAATTTTATAGTTAGTGACTTGCAGATCTATGAACAGGAAAACTGGCTCTTATAAATTTCAAGTAGGTGAGTCTATTATGTAGACAAATTAGACATAGAAAATAATTCATCCAGACCCAAAGATCATTTATAATTTAATTCAACAAGCGTGCATTTTGCACCTGCTCTGTGACCGGACTTCGCTATACTCTCTGAGGTAAAGACAAGTAAGAAGTGATGTCTATCCTTGAGGAACATACGGTCTAGACTAATAGTTAGATTTTTATTTATAGTTGAATTATTTTTTAAAATGGGTAATATTGCCAAAAATGTTTGCCAAATGTAGAGGAGCTTCAAGAGTTCTCTAATAGAAAATAATATTGAAAACTTCGCTTTCTTATTGTTTTCATAAATTTTTCAAGAATAGAAATAAATTGGTGAGGATAATTGCAAGAATGGAGGCCTCTACTTCGAGTCAAGAAAGTACAGATAATAAACATCTAGCCACGCCGAATCATGAGGCTGTAACCAAACTTAAAGTAAATCACAGGTCTGAAAAAATGTTATTCTTACTTATTTTTGTCTAAAAATATTTTTTTTGATTTTTGAAAAGCAGTTATCCACTTAAGGAGTAAGAAAAACCTCCCTTGAATTGTTTCATTGACATCAGCGATACCCCTCAAGCAGAGAAAAGACTTTGTTTCTGTCCATTTTTGATATAAGTATTAACCTAAGGCTACACTTTCTCTACCCATTCCAGTGCCTATTTGGGATGTTGATAAGTAGATTAACTGTATTTAATCATGTTTAGCTGAAAAACAAATCCATCTATGGTGAGTATTTACTAAGTCAGATTTGGGAAATATGCTCTTCAAAATTCTTAAGATGACTTAAGAGCTTCAAGTGTCTTTATCCCTATCAATAGTCTGCCTGGTATGATAACCATCATGGAGTTCTAGGACCCAGTTTGATCGGATTAGCCCCATGTGGCTTTTGCTGAGAGCCTGAAAATGAAGACCAAAGGGAATGCCTACTTCCAAGTTAAAATACAGTATAAAAAGTCAATACTAGAATATAACTGTGCAAATATACAAACACAGGAGACAAGACAGGAAAGAGTAAAGACAAACCAGAAAAAGGGATGCATTACAACTGAAATCTTCTCTTTTACTGGCTGAAATGATAAAGGGGAAATAAAAGAGTTACAGTAAAGTCAAAATAAGAGCAAGAAGTTTGACAGGTAAATGCAGGAGTTAAATCTTTCTTCAGCATTTCTTAAATGTGTTCTGGTAAAGAGGATCTCGCTTACCTGCTCCTGAGCAATTTTTATCTTTCCTGTTTTACTGCCCCTGTGAAGTCCAAAGCAAAGTGATAGAGAGTTGTAAAGTGTCTCCAGTGTGGACTCTGTGACTAGGACTACATCTGACTTTACAGAGGTTTGGTATCTATAGGACACACTGAACCACAAACCAAATGAGGAACAGATACACATTTTTGTCATGAGTTTAAGACAATTCACGAGTGAAACTCCAGGGTTGTAGTCAAATCCATTATAGATGTAGTAGAAAACAAGCAGACTTTTCACCACCATTGGCTGATGAATTTGGATGCTCTATCTACCTAATAAGTAGATGCTGGTTTTATCAGTTTTTACTGTTTTGCTCTTAACGATAAAATTTTATGTGTAATCTAAAACAGTCTATTTAACAGAATATAAAATTGCCTCTCAGGAGAGAGGTGAAGATACTATATGCCCCTATGCTTCATGTCTCCATTTCATGATAGATAATTTCTATGATTTTGAGAATAACGGAGCTTATTCATAAATAATATCACATACTGACCAGGCTTACTCACACCCACTGTATTCTAAGATGAAAAGTTCTCTCTGGAAATCAAAAGAGAATTTTCACTCACTAGGTACTTCACAACTGCTTTGGAATTGAAATAAATCACCATTAGAAGTATTAAAATATATGGATTACTAAAATGCATACTGATCTTTGGGAGAGAGGACTTATGGGTTATGTGTATTTGTGTATGTATATGTGAGAGATAGACTTGAGAAAGTAAAAATCAAAGGTACATAGATTGTCACTTTGCCGAGTTCCTCTTTCATGACATTTTGCTATGAATGTTTTAAAGCCCACTTTCCAAAAATTAATGCTCTAAAATGTTTTTGCTGTGATACCTCATGTATGCTGGAAAAAACTTCAAATGCTA
>RJWM01047571.1:0-11746 GCA_004363535.1 Dasyprocta punctata | reverse complement strand
AAAAAACAAAAAAAAAAGCTAATGTTAGGTGTGTTGTTTGGTAGTGACAGGGAAAGTGGTACAGAGATGCTTGCCTGCTGGTTATAAAAAAAAGACCCACTGGAATATCCTGCTCTTGAGAGTCTCATTCCTCTAGCTACTCAGGCAAGCAGCCAGAATTTCTCCGTCTGTGATGATGCAATTTTACTGGTCATGGATATACAGTATAGTTAAAATTTGATCCACTCAAATCCTTTGATTATTATCCTACTGATATTTCTAGGATCTTTCTGCTTTATCAGTTTTATTGAAAAAAAAAGTATAATGAAGCAAATGCTCAAGCAAGGTCAGTTTATCCTACTGAGTGTACTTTCCGTCTGGAAGCATTTGAGATAAACTGTGCTATCAAGGTCAACCGTAAACACTGTCAGCGTGTTCAGTTATTTATTTGCTGGAGTCCTGAGAGACCTGGCAAACATTTATCATCTCTTTTTCTGCATCCTGTTAAGATATTAACACCGAGAATACTATCCATCTGCTTAGATGGCCCAAGAGAGTAGGTCGTGATCATTGTAGATCAAGAGTACACTTGACCAAAAGACTTGGTTAGAAAGTTTTCTTATTCCCGTGGCAGTTGGGGAAAAAATAATGAGGTATCAGTAAAAAGTATCATGGAAGACCTTTATAAAAATGAGCAAGTGGAGACACAGAAACATGTGACTTGTTCAGGGTCACAAGTGATGACAGCCTTGATTAGAGTTCACTTTTGCGAAGTCCAAACTCAGTTGGTACTTTTTAAATTCTTTTTGTTTTGTTTGGGGTTGATCTTGTGATTCTTCCATTAGGTGTGATTTTTTTTTTTGTTTTGTTTTGTTTTTTTTGAGACATGGTCTTGCTGTGTAGTTCAACCTGGCCTTGAACTCACTATGAACCCTAGGCTGGCTTCGAACTTACAGGGACCCTCCTGCCTCAAGTGCTGGAAATTCCAGGGGTGCACCACCACACCCATCTTCACTGGCTGTGATTGATAGGTGAATATGCTGTGTGCGTGTGTGTATGTGTGTATTTGGTGCTTCTGTGACTTGTTTTAAGAAAACCTTCCCTTCTGTAAGGTTATAAAAATAGTCTCATGTATTTTGGAAGTTCTATAGTTTTGCCTTTTTACGTGTAGGACTGTAGTTTCTAGAATTAACTTTTTGTTTTTTGTTTTTTGAGACCAAGTCTCACTACGCTTAGGCTGGCCTCAAACCCATGGCACCCTCCTATCTCAGCTTCCCGAGTGCAGGGATTACAAACATGTACTACCATGCCTAGCACAAAATAACCTGTTTTTGTTTCTGTCTTTGTTTGCCTGAGACAGGATCTCTTCAGTAGTTTAGTTCTGGCCTTGAACTCACTGTGTAGCACAGCCTGTTCTCAAACTCGTGGTGATTCTCCTGCTCAGCCTATGGAGTGCTGGGATTACAGGTGTGCACCACAATACCCATCCAGAGTAATGTTTAAAAACTCTAAATTTAGAACTTCTCAGTGCTGTATCTTCCTTCTGTACTTAGGACATATATAGTAGAACTTCGTCTTTGTTTTGTCTGGCAAATCTTTGTTGTGCCAGTACTGCTTTCCATTATAACCAACTTAGTTGGCCTTTCACGCAGTTCCTGAAAAGCCTTTTCATTTGCTGTTTTCTCCTAGCCTGGGTTTTTCTTCTTCTTATATCCTGTGTATGTCAGTTTACATGTCATGTCCTTAAAGCCCACCATATCTCAAGCAAATACCCTTTCCATTTGTCTGTTATTTCTAAACCTCCTGAGAGTAGGTTTTGTGTTTTGCCCTCTCACATATCCCAGTGCATGACACATGGTAGGCAGCAGATATTGGTGCCGTCACTTACCTTTCCTGATTTGCTATCTTTGTATTGTGGAGGCTGATGATATACTACCCCTCCTGCCTCATGGAGTCACTGTAGCAAACAAAACAGAAAGTACTATCAGTTTTGCTGTGCCATGTGATAATCTTGATAAAGGAACTTCAGTTTTTAAAAAGATACTAGAACAAATAAAAGAAAAGAAATTTTAGGGCCGGGAGTTCGGCTCAGTGGCTTAAGTGCCTGCTTGGAAGGCGCGAGGTTGTGAGTTCAATACCTGGTACCGACAAAAAAAAAAAAAAAAGAAAGAAAATAAATTTTAAAAAGTATCTGGCCATCCTCTGCAGCCATTTTTAACTTTGTATATTTTGCTTAAAACATACACACACACACACACACACAGTGTTTAAGTATTATCAAGCATTCTTTAATTTTTCTGTCCCAAGCACTTTTCAAATACTTCTAACAGGTTTTATTAGTTTGAAGAGATTAATTTTGTGTTTAAGCCCAGTAGTCAACTCAGGTACATATTTCGATGGTTGTGTGGAAAGAGGTAAAATATAACTGATTCATGATAGAAATTTAGCTTGATAATTAGTTTTTTTCTTCAATAATTACAGTTCTTATAAAAATCTTCCTGAGTGTTAACTTTCTGTTGCTATGACAAAATACCTGAGAAAATCCCAGTGGTGCCCTCAGATTATGAATCCATGAGTGGGTTAATAAGTGATAGGGTCAGCACTCCCTTGATCCAGTGCCACGACCCAGGTGGCCCTTGAAGTTTCCTTGGGTGAAGGACTGCGAGAGGATGAGAAAACAAGAGACAAAGCTGAGGTCAGGTGGAGCCCTTAGTCTCTGGATGGAAGGAAAGGAACTGCCCCTCACTGTTAGGGGAGTTTATCTGTACATTTAGCAGCACAATGTCACCTGGTACCGCTTTGCCTAGCAACTCATTGCTTGGATTGTCTAGGGTCTTGGTGATTTGTTGGGGGCTAAAGCAGCTTCTTCAAGTGGCTTGCCACGGAAACACTTTGTTCTTGAGGCAGCCATGCCCCAGCCCTGCTCAAGTGATCAATTTCCAGCTTCAAGGGCTTTCCACAACCCAGCCCTCCCCTAAGGTCTCACCTGTGAACACTGCTAGATTGGGGGGGCCAAGCCTTCAACACACAAGGCTTTAACTGGGCATGGGAGCTCATGCAGGTAATGTCAGCATGCAGGAGGTCAAAGCAGGAGGGTTGTGAGTTCAAAGCCACCCTGGACTATGTAGTGAGTTTTGGGCTGTCCTGGACTACATAGAGAAACCCTGTCTTCTTCTTCTTCTTCTTTTTTTTTTTTTTTTTGAGGCAGTGTTTCACTGTATGTTCAGACTGGCTTTGAACTTACTTTGTAGCCCAGGCTGGCCTTGAACTAGTGGTGATCCTTCTGCCTCAGCCTCCGGAGTGCTGGAATTACAAGCATGTGCCACCACGCTTGGTTTGAGAAACCCTGTCTTTAAACAACAACAACAACCTATCCTCTGAAATGAGACATTTCAGATCCAGACCACACCATTTGCCTCAAGAATTTTACTGAAACTATTCTGTGTATAACTGGCATTTCTTTTTTTCTTTTTTTTTTTTTTTTTTGCGGCACCAGGGTTCGAACTCACAACCTCACACCTGCCAGGGCAGGCGCTTAAGCCGCTGAGCCAATCTCCCGGCCCTTAACTGGCATTTCTTAGTATGGCATATAGTCAATAAATTGTTTTTTAAAACAATTTATACAGGTTACCATTTTTCCTGTTTGGTAACTACAGCACCTTCTATGACTCAGATATATACTTTTAAGGATTTATATTAGGGTTGAAAAGTAGTATAGTTTAAAGGCATTGGAAGATTTTTTTGTTTTGAGACAGGGACTCGCTAATGTAGTTCAGGTTGGCCTTGAACTCACTGAGACTCGCCTGCCTCAGCCTCCTGAGTATTGGGATTACAGGCATGTGCCACTACACCTGGCTAGTAAGATATGTAGTAGCAAGTAGAGTTTTGTTTTTTTTTTGGCACCAGGGATT
This sequence comes from Dasyprocta punctata, assembly GCA_004363535.1. NCBI lineage: Eukaryota > Metazoa > Chordata > Mammalia > Rodentia > Dasyproctidae > Dasyprocta > Dasyprocta punctata. The sequence continues at coordinate 7,856 of RJWM01047571.1, read as the reverse complement.
GAACTCGACCTCGTGCATACCAGGCAAGTGCTTGAACCACTGAGCTAAATCCTTGGCCCATAAATAAGAGTTTTATAATGCTTATAGTACTATCTACATAAAATTTTATTTTTTGTGTTTCAGGTTAATTTCCTGAGTCATTTGCTATCATAAATACGATTTGATAAGTTGCCTTTTTTTCTTAGCATGGTTTCATTTCTTAGTTCAACCTTCACAAAGTGTCCCTTGTTCATCAGATGTTAGTTGGAGCTGATTCAGAGATTTTAGAAAAACAGAAATTTAAGTATGTAAATTAGTTTACTATGTTCTTTAAAAAAAAAATCCAAGAGACTTGTTATCTAGAGTAGAAGCCCTTTAACCCTTCAGGAAATATTTCAAGCATTCACCTTAAGTATTTTTAGTAATTAGTTTACAAATTACAAATTGTATTCGTGCTTTACCATAATGAGTTACTTTATCAAGGCATAGTGTATACACTTAGGGCAAATGTAAATACATACAAACATAAATGCACATACAAATTATAACCAAGTAGTTGTATGGATACTGTCTTTGGATCATATTTTTTTCACTTATTGCTTCTACCCTGTAATGAAGTTGTACAAAGAATTAAAGAAGGATCAGTTTACAATTTATTATATTTAGATAACTGTTTTTTTGTTTGTTTGTTTGTTTTTGAGATAGTAGTGCAGGTTGAAAATGTGGCTGTCCTTCTGTGTCAGCCTCCTGAGCGCGGGAATTACAGGCCTTTGCCACCATGCCTGGTTAGATAACATTTGCATGTCTTGGGTGACCATAGATTTTTGCAGGATGCTAAAAGAGAACAGATAAAGGCACCGCCACCAACCCTTTGTTTTATTGAGCTCCTGGTCTTCCATATGAACTGGGTTCATAAGTGAAATTTGACGCGTAGCATCAGTTGATTTATAACATCAAATCAGGAAAGATTAATTTCTTTTTTTATTTTTATTTTTTTTGGCACCAGGGATCAAACTCACAACCTCACGCCTGCCAGGCAGGCGCCTACGCCACTGAGCTAAATCCCTGGCCCTATTTTTTGAGACAGGGTCTCACGATGCAGTTCAGGCTGGCCTTGAACTCATTTTGTAGCCCAGGTTGGTTCTGAACTCACAATGATCCTCCTGCCTCAGCCTCCACCAAGTGCTGAGATTAAAGGCATGCACCACCATGCCTGGCTGATAATTTCTTTTTTAACTGAATTTTTAATTTGACTAGAAGTTCTAATACCCCCCCATCACTTTGCTTATCTCTTGACAAGTGCACATCCCACTTTGGAAACCAGCTGCTCTCATAATGAACAAGAGCTGGGATAGACTATGGCAGAACTGAGTTGTATTCCTCAGGTTTTCTTCAGAGTTTGTGTGCCATGGAGGTATTTGAGGCTGGGTGTGGTGGTACTCTCAATACTAGGGAGGTCAAGGCAAGAGGATCCTGTATTCAGAGCCTGCCTACCCTACCTATCGAGTTCAGGTCCTGCCCAGCTATATAGCAAGACCCTGTTTCCTCACAAGGCACTTAAATTAGGAAACTAGGGCTTTAAGACTTTAGTAACCAAATTTTAGATTATTTTGTTGTTTTTTCAGGGTTTGGGGGTGAGGGGGGTAGTACTAGGGATTGAACCCAGGGCTTTTGCACTGAGCTACATCCATAATCCATCATTTACTTTTTATTTTGAGACAGTATCTCATTAAATAGCTAAATTACCCTGGCTTGGCTCAAATTTAGGATTTGCCTGCCTCAGTCTCCCAGAGTATTGGGATTACAGGTATGTGCTACTCCACTTGGCTTTCTGTTTTGTGTTTTGAGACAAGGTCTCGCTGTGTAATTTAGGCTGACCTCATACTTGATGTGTAGTCCAGGCTCCCTTGAGCTCATGATCCTCATGCCTCCGCCTGCCAGGTGCTGTGGTTATAAGAGTGTATGACTGCACATAGCTAGGTCACTTAAAAAAATAAAAGGGATTCTTTGGTAATTAAATTTTGTTTTGTCTTTTTTGAGACAGGGTTTTAACGTAGTTCAGACTGGCTTTGAACTCACTTTGTAGCCCATGCTGGGCTCGAATTCACAGTGATCCTTCTTCTTCAGCCTCCTGAGTGCTGAGATTACAGGTGTGTGCTACCATGCCTGGCCCGATAATTAATTTTTTTTTGTGTGTGTGTGTTTTTGAGATAGGATCTCACTGTGCAGTTCAGGCTAGCCTTGAGCTCACTTTATAATCCTGGCTGTTCTCGAACTTGCAATAATCCTCAGCCTCCTGAGTGCTGGGATTACAGGTGTGCACCACTATGCCTGGCTAATTAATTTTTTTTTTTTTTTGCGGCACCGGGGATCGGACTCACAGCCTCGCACCTGCTAGGCAGGCGCTTAAGCCGCTGAGCCAAACTCCTGGCCCTGGTTTTTTGAGACAGGGTCGCACTATGTGGCTAATTAATTTTTTATAATCTTTGGTTTGTTGTTTTGAGACAGGGTCTTGCTGTGTAGTTCAGGCTGGCCTTGAACTCACCATGTAGCCCAGACTGGCCTCGAACTAATGGTGATCTGCTTCAGCCTCCTAAGTGCTGAGATTACAGGTTTATACCATCACTATAATCATTCTTTTGAGTTAGAATGTTTCAAATACCAATATGATTATTTTCAAATAAAAGTTTGGAGATTGAATATTTTTAGATCTAATTGTCAATGTCTGATATTAGTCCTTTTTTTGTTTGTTTGTTTTCTGTTTTTTGAGAGAGTCTCCCTATGTAGTTCAGGCTGGCCTTAAATTCACCATGTAGCCCAGGTTGGCCTTGGAAGTTGCGGCACAGCCTCCTGAGCGCAGGGATCACAGGTGTGCACCGTCATGCCTGGTTTGATAGGAGTCTTTATAAAGATTCTGTTTTGCAACTTCATGAGTAGAGGACATATAGATCGTGTGTATATGGAATTCTTACTCCTCAAAAATCATTAAAAATACTCTTTTTACGTCATACAGCTTGTCTGGCTTATGGATTTTGCTGTGCTTTCTACTGGGTACACTAGGTTATTCCTAATTAAGAGTTTTCATCTGTTTAGGGACTGGCTGGGTGTGATACACCTGTAGTCCCAGCACTCCTGAAGCAGGAGCATTGCCTGAAGAGTTGGGGGCCAGCCCTTGAAGATAGTGAGTTTGAGGCCAGCCTGAACTGCATAGTGAGATCCTGTCTCCAAACCAAACCAAAACACCCCAAAAGGTCAGTGATCTCCTGGCAGAGAAGAGTAGGTTCTCCTGTTTTCTGGTCCGTCACTCACACAATAGTCACAGATTGATCTGTTGTGAATAAAGTAAAAGCAAGCCACCTTCACTCTCAGAGTAGAAGGGGGAGACAAAGAAGGCCCAGCTAGCCCAGAGAGAGCAAAAGGTTAAGATTTTTACCAGGCTGGAACCAGGATCCTCCTGCCTCAGCCTCTTGGCATGCACCACCATGCCTGACTTTTAACATGTTCTTGAGAGAAGTGATGGAGGTTTGTCCCAGAAGCTTCAGTTCCTGTGGAGTGTGTGGCTAGATGTGTCAGGTCAGGGCAGGAACAGTTTGATGGTGAGTTTGAGCAACGGTAACAGCAGTAACACAGATCTGAACGCCTGTCTGCTCACACAGACAGCCCTGGAGAATTGGCACAGGTCCTCTTAAGGGGTGTTCTAGATGAATGATAGTAGTTACCAAGAATGCTGTGACAGAAATGTAAAGCAGTTTACGGATCCTATTGAAGTACCTCATAAATACCCAGTTTGACGTCATTCCAACAGCATTAGCACCTAAATTCACATTGTAGTGTAATAAAACTGCATCTTGCATACAGCCAGGATTTGTCAGCTTCATTTAATCTTGACGTCATTGCAAGGTGGCATTTGTGTGGGGAGCATAGGCCTCACACAGAGGAGTGGGAGGTGGGCTTTTGTGCATCATTGTAGCTCTGTTCTTGGTTCGATTTTCATGTGAAGGTCCAGCCAAGCCCCTAGTGTTGGGCTCTTACTTTGTACTACTCTATCCCAGCTTCAATGCCCTCTATTTCTGTTTCTCCTTCCTTTTCCCCACTTCTGAGTACTATCACCTCCCTTTTGCTTGAGCTGCTGCGTTTTCATTGTTATTGTGTTGGAGTTCTATGCTTTCCTGAGTGTGGGAAAGACGTTAAGGAAACGATCTAACCTTCTTTTGTTTCTTACGGTTTTTTGTTCTTAACATTTATAAACTCATCTGTTAAATTGTTTTAGAATTTGGAATAACTGGATTTTTTTCTTTAACAGGTGATTTTGAGAAAATAATTGCTGTGAAAGACCTTAAATTTGTTTTTATTTTTCAGGTTTGGTTAAATTATATTTTTCAGTTCACTGCATACTATAAAATTTATTAGCTTTATTTAAAACCACAATATCTTGTTACATTAATATGTGAAAATTAGTTCTACCCTGTAAAAATACCACAATATTATAAATACTCTTTAACATGCCTGTAAGGGAAATTTGTAACATTTACTATTTTTCTTTAAATACTAGTATATTTCCATGTTTTGTTTGTAAGCAATCAATGTGTGTGTATACTTATGGCTATTTATAGAAAGTTTTAAATTTACCTTTGTTACCTGATCAATTAGCAATCAAAGCTGTAAAAGATCACCTCTTATGTATAGAGTTCTGTGATAGTGAATAGTGGTGCCACCTAGAACTGTAAAATTCAGATTTGTTTAAAAAAAATAGTTCATGTACTCATGCTTACTAAGATGAACCTTAGTAATGGATATAATTATCCAGTAGCCAAAATAATTTAAAAAATTTTTTTTGGTCTTTTTTTGAGACAAGGTCTCACTGTGCAGTTCAGTCTGTCTTTGAACTCACTTTGTAGTCTTGGCTGCTCTTGAACTTGCAGTGATGCTGCTGAATGCTGGGATTACACGCGTGCACCCCCATGCCTGCCGGTGCTTTTAAATTTTTATGCTGATCATTTTGAGCAATAACTGCTTTTCTTTGATCTTGTCTATGAATGTGAGATTTTATAAATACTCAGTGTATACTATAAATGTGTTTGAACTTTTTGAATTTTATTTACCTGCTTATTTTTTGTAGTGGTGATAGGATTTGAAACAGGGTCTCGCTGTATAGTTCAGCCTGGTTTTGAATTCACTATGTGGCCCACAACAGCCTCAAACTTACTGAATGATCCTCTGCCTCAGTCTCCCCAGTGCTGGAATTGCAGGTGTGTACCACCTCGCCCAGCTGGATTTTACCACAGAGAAATATGAATGTGAGGTGAAGATTTTAAAACGTAGATTAGCATAAAGCCTGCTACTTGTTCTGTGGCACCAATGGTGTTGGATCACTACAACGAAGTGTGTGGCATGTGATGATCTTTATTGTTGATTGTTCTGCCTGGGCCATGAAGCTCATAGTCATGATGGTATTGCTATCTTTTGCTTGGGCAAGTAGGTACAAAAGTCAGTCACTAATGTTGAACAGTGTTTAGATTTCAGCAGGTATCAGGATTGATGTTTGTTTTGGTACAGTGAAAGTCCTTATGAAAGTAACTCTAGCTAGGGTGGCACACGCCTTTAATCCCAGCACTAGGGAGGCTGAGGTAGGTGGAACATTTTGAGTTCAAGGCCGGCTTGGGCTACAATGTGAGCACAAGGCCAGCCTGAGCTACATAGTGCGACCCTGTCTCAAAAAACTAGGCCTGGGAGTTTGGCTCAGTGGCTTAAGCACCTGACTGGCAGGCGTGAAGTTGTGAGTTCGATCCCCGGTGCCACCAAAAAAAAAAAAAAAGAAGAAGAGAAAGTAACTCTTCCCCAAAAAGATTTTAAAATTGGGTATTCCATATTTAATTAAAATTCTGATATAAATTGTGTTACTTGTTTTCTTCATGGGGAAAATCCAGTGTCCTTAAGACTATAATCCTAAAAGTTGCTTCATATTGGAGAAAAGCAGAATGATTATGTTGGCATGGCAACTCAAGTGGGGAAAATGAAAACAGCATGAATAAACTATATCCTGTTGTTACAGCAACCATAGTTGTGAAGATGATTAAAACTGGTCCAGAAAAGCTACAAAAGTAGCTTTAGTCCACTGGAAATAATTAATAAGAAAAGACATGGAGGCCTGATTTTATTCAAAAGGTAAATCCCTCTAGTGCCACAAGTTGCTATATATAGACAGTACTGCTATATATAGACAGATATCTGTCCTTTCTAATTACAGTTTCTTTCTTTCTTTCTTTTCTTTTTTTTTTTCCCTGTCTTTTTGAGACAGGGTCTTGCTATGCAGTTCTGGCTGTCCTTGGGCTCACTTTGTAGCACAGGCTGGTTGAGCTTGCAACGATCCTCATGCCTCAGCCTCCCAAGCGCTGGGATTACAGGCGTGTGCCACCACACCCGGCTAATTACAGTTTCAATTAAATTTCATTGCCTCAGATCACGATGACATAAGGGGAAGATAAATATAATAACTAAATGAAAATCCTGTGAATGTTTTTTGGTAACAAATTTAGAAAGAGGGCAAAAAAATTATGTTCTTGAAAATGACTTAAGTAGTAATGTTTTCCTTTTCTTCTTTCTCTCTTTTTTCGAGACAGGGTCTCAGTAGTGCATGCTGGTCTTGAACTAATGACCATCTTCCTGTTTCAGCCTCCTAAGTGCTGGGATTACAGATGTGTGTCACCATGCCTGGGTCCTTTTCTTTGCTGTCCTTTTTCTCCCATTTCTCAGTCAGTACTTACTTTTTTCATTCTTTTTCATACCTTCTTTTTTCTTTTTTTAATTTAAGAGAAAATAGATACAGAAGATAGAAACAAAAATCAAAAAAGACAGACAACAACAACAGATCTGATATGGTAACATTGTAGGTTTACACACTGAGGTGGTTGAAGTTTGACAGTAGTTACAATATTGCATATCGTTACCTTCATAGGGGCTGATCATATTGACAGATATAGACATGTAAGATTTATCAATTCAGGTATATTAACTTTTCTTTTTCAATAGCTATTGTATTTAGCAGTACGGTTTTTTAACTGTCTTATTTATGCATATTTATAAATGTATGACTTTTTCCTTTTCTCTTCCTTCCTTCCTTTCCCCTTAGAATACCTCTTGTTATTATTGAAATAACTACCCATAACATCAGGTCTAATATAACCAAGCGAAATAGTTCAGAGTGAAATCAATAAAGCATAAAAGAATGGTCATACATAAGAGAAACAGAAAACTAAAGAGATCAGCAAACAACAACAACATATCCGATACTGTAAAATTATAGGTTTAGTAATTTAGATGGTTGGAATTTTACAATGGTTCCAACATTGTATATTGTTACCATTAAGGGGGCTGTTCAGATTGACAGGTAAAGACATGTAGGATTGATCTGGTCTGATGAATATCAACTGTTCTCTCTCACTAGCTAATGCATTTAGTAGTATAGACTTTTAAACTATCTTATGAATACCATTATATAAAACTATGTCTTTTTTCCATACCTTCCTTCCTCGGTTCCCCTTGTAGTACCTCTTATTGTCTTCAAACTAAATGCCCTTATCAATTGGCCAAATATAGTCGAATGAAATAGTACTGAATAAAACCAATAACAAATAAGATAATGGAGGCAATACATAGTAATGCAGCGTTTGTTTCTATAATGCCTCATGTTAGCTTCAAGGCAGTTGCCTATATCATCTGTTGTAACACAATCATACTAAGATAGGTTAAAATCCCTCAGAACAGAGCAGTGAAAGTAATACCTGGTTTTGAAGCAGGGTGATCATGTATCACTGAAGGCTACCCTTATAAATTTTGTTATCTTTACAATAGCTGTCTTTGTCATCATTTATGATGAA
>RJWM01047570.1:0-11841 GCA_004363535.1 Dasyprocta punctata | reverse complement strand
ACTGTGTAGCTCAGGCTGGTCTTGCGCTTGCGTTGTAGCCCAAGCCGGCCTCGAACTCACAACACTCCACCTACCTCAGCCTCCCGAGTGCTGGGATTAAAGGCGTGCGCAACCACGCCCGGCTCCTATTTTGAAATTCTGTTTTACTGTAATCTCTTGCTTTTTTCTGTTTTTTTTTTTTTTTTGCGGCACCGGGGATTGAACTCAACAACCTCGCGCCTGCCAGGGCAGGCGCTTAAGGCACTGAGCCAAACTCCCAGTCCTGGTTTTTTTTTTTTTTTTTGAGGCAGGGTCGCACTATGTAGCTCATGCTGGCCTTGCGCTCGCGTTGTAGCCCAAGCCAGCCTCGAACTCACAACGCTCCGCCTACCTCAGCCTCCCGAGTGCTGGGATTAAAGGCGTGCACCACCACGCCCGGATTTTTCTGTTTAAAATTTTTAAAAAATTTAAAAATTTTTAAAATTCAGAGGTTAAAAAAAGAAAAAAGAAATAATGCTTTTCATTATAAACTAGTGCCCAATAAACACAAGTGTTTTGTTTTGTTTTCTGTTGTTTCTTTTTTTTTTTTTTTTTTTTTTTTTTGAGAGAGAGAGAGTCTTGCTATGTCCTTCAGGTGAGCCTTGATCTCACTATGTAGCCTAGCGTGGCCTCCAACTCATGGTGATCCCCTTGCCTCAGCCTCCCTAGTGCTGGGATTACAGGCATGCACCACCATTCCCGGCTTTTTTGTTTCTCTTTTCTTTTTCTTTTCTTTCTTTTTCTTTTTCTTTTTTGGCTTTTGAGACAGGGTCTCACTATGCAGTCCAGGCTGGCCTTGAATTCACTAGGAAGCTTATACTGACTTCAAACTCTCGGTGATCCTCCTGCCTCAGCCTGGAGTGCTGAGACTACAGGTATGTGCTACCACACCCACCTTGTTTGTTTGTTTTAGAAAGTGTCTCACTATGTAATGCAGGCTGGCACGGAACTCATTATATACCCAGACTGGCCTCAGACTCACAATCCTTCTGCTTCAGCTTCCCAAGTGCTGAGATTTCAGGCCACAGGTATATGCCACTTTGCCTGGCTAACAGCTTTTATTTATTTACTTTTAAGGCAATATGGTCTTGCTTTGTTGCCCATGCTAGCCTTGAACTGGTGGCTCCAGACACCATCCTCCTGCCTTAGCCTCTGGAGTAACTCATTTGTCATGACCTGTTAATATACACTATGTTAACACTTCTCTGTGTTAGTGGGATATTCTCGTGAGCCCGAATTCTTCAATGACTTCTTACTTATTTACTTATTTTGTTTTTTGGTTTTTTGAGCCAGGGTCTTGCTATATAGCCCAGGCTCACCTTAATCTGGCTGGGGTCCTCCTTCCTCAGCCTCCTCAGTGCTGGGATTAGAAGCATCCATCACGCTCGTCTTCGGTGGCTCTGACTGTCCCCAGAATCCAGTCCAAACTTTTAGCTTGGCCTGCAAGACCCTTTCACCATCACATTTCCTCTCATTCCCCATCTCTTTCTCTTCCACTTCCTTTGCTGGTCTTATCATAGACTCCTCAGCACTTTGACTCAAATACACTTTTCCTATCTTTTCTACCTATCCAATTTTCTCTCATTGTTTTGTTTGTTTGTTTGTTTGTTGCTTTTGTTGTTGTTTTAGTACTGGGTATCAAATTCATGACCTCACACTTGCCAGGCAGGCACTTGTGCCACTGAGCTACATCCCCAGGCCCCTTTCTCACTTTTTGAGACCCAAATTCAAAAGCATTGTTGGCCTGGGCGTGGTGACGCATGCCTGTAATCCCGGCACTTAGGAGGCTGAGGCAAACAGATCACCATGAGTTCGAGGCCAGTCTGAGCTACAAAGTGAGTTCAAGTTCAGCCTGAACTACCGTGGGAGACCCTGTTGCAAAGCAAAACAAAACAAAACAAAACAAAAAAACATTGTTGGACTGGGCATGTAGATTAACTATAGAGCATGTGCTTAATATGAAGGAGGCCCTGGATTCAATCCCCAGCACCAAAAAAGCAAAATGAATCCGCCAAAACACTTTCTACACTCCCCCAATATTATAGGTAACTAAATTGGGTAGAAGTTAATATGCAGTGAGAGAAAGATTGGGCGCTTGAGTTGGTCAGTACACAAAATAAAGACATCAGAATTGTTGCTGGATACAAGTCTGAGTGAACCAAGCCTCAGGACGGGAACACAATAGCCAGGCCTGAGAGATAAACAGCAACTTGAGATTTTACTGCAATTAGCACCACCTGGTCCAGTGGGCCCAGAGAGAGGCATCAGATATATAATGGGTGACCAGAACATCTGGATCCATACCCCTCTCCCTTCCTAAAATGCCTTTGTTCTCTCCATGTATCCTTGCCATAAGACTCATATTCCTATTGATCAATATTACCTAAGCCACCACTTGTAATCCTATCAGTTGTTTGTAGTTGGGCCCACATTGTGACTTTGCTGTGTAAATTATCTCTGACAAAGAACCCTTGTAGCTACTCACTCAGGACTCCTCCCAGAAACCCAGGAGCTCCTCTCTTCCTGATTGTGACAGCCTGAAAGCCTCCGAGGATCCTGGGAGCCTAGCCCCTCTCGGGACAGCCTTTGTGATGATTATTAACCTCACATGGGGGCCACCTCTTACTCAACCCCACTACCCCCACCCACTCCTTCTCCAGAAAGGGTCAATAGGCCCCCCTAGGAGCTTGGGGGGAGTGTGCATACAGATCCCCCAGTAGGGAAGCCTCTCACAAAAGTCAGGCCAGATGAGAATGTCCCCCTCCCCACCACAGGTCCCTTCCCTGCCCCCCATCCCCCATCTCTGCCAGTAGACAGCATCTGGGCCTCCAGGGACAGGTGTAGGCAAAGAAAAAGCAGTCCCCAGGCTGCCTTCTCAGCCCCCACTCTGTCAGAGAAGGAGCCAGAGCCAGGGGAAAAGAGAGAAAGCCATGGAGGGCCTTAAAAACTGCCTCCTGCACTGCATGCAGAATGCAAGTGAATGACTTAAAATGGGCTGCAATGAACCAATCCCTCTTAATTTCAAAAGATTTATTTCCCTATTGACAGCTGTAAATGGCTACTTACAGAGAAATTCTAAAATCTTTTATTGGAGATCTGTAAAAATAATAAGTTGTAGCCACCTGGATAGGTGCCTAGTGTTCTTCACGCATTTCCTTATCAGTGGTGATAATCCATCAGGTGTTTCACAGATAAAGCACTGAGCTCTGATTGGGAAAGGCCCTCACCCAATACTTTATTATTTAGCAAAATAAGTGGCAGTGCCGGGACCTCTGTCCATTGGGCAAGCCTGTCTTTGAACATCTACCTTCAGGAAGGGGATGGAACCATTTTGAGCCTCCTGTGATGCCTCTGAGTGATTGTGGGTTAAATTTGCAGAATCTGGTCACCCTCAGAAAGTTGTCACCTAGGATTACAGGGAGATGTAGATGATGCTGTTTGTTCCTGCCACTAATGACTGGTGGCTTCCAGGGAGTTACTAAAAGGGCCTGAAGGCCACTCAGAACAGGAGCTCCTAGCCAGGCATGTTGATTTGTGCATGTGATCCCAGCACTTTAGGGGGCTGAGGCAGAAAGATCACAAGCTCAAAGCCCCGCCTAGGCCATTTAATAATTTAGCAAGAACCTGTTTCAAACTTTCAAAATTTAAAGGGGAGCCAGGCATGGTGGCATGCACCTTTAATCCCAGCACTCGGGAGGCTGAGGTAGGCGGAGTGTTGTGAGTTCGAGGTCCGGCTTGGGCTACAACGTGAGCGCAAGATCAGCCTGAGCTACATAGTGCGACCCTGCCTCAAAAAACTAGGGCTGGGAGTTTGGCTCAGTGGCTTAAGTGCCTGTCTGTCAGGTGCAAAGTTGTGAGTTCGACCCCCGGTGCCACAAAATAAAATAAAATTTAAAAGGGGTAGGCAGGAGATGTAGTTCAGTGTGAAGGCCTTGGGTTAAATCCCTGCTAGCAAAAAAACAAACCAATACAAAACAAAAGGAATAAGCCAGGCGTGGTGGCGCACGCCTTTAATCCCAGCACTCAGGAGGCTGAAGTAGGTGGAGCGTTGTGAGTTCAAGGCCTGCTTGGGCTACAACGCGAGCGCAAGGCCGGCCTGAGATACATAGTGTGACCCTGCCTCAAAAAACCAGGGCCCGGAGTTTGGCTCAGTGGCTTAAGCGCCTCCCCTGGCAGGCATGAGGCTGTGAGCTCGATCCCCGGTGCCACAAAAAAAAAAAAAAAAAAAAAGGAATGACAACAACAAAAAAAAACCCCAGAAGTTCCTATTGTCCCCTCTCCCAAAAGAAGCCACAAAGCATGGGATACTCACCCACAGGAGTGGAGATGAAGAGGCAGGAACTGCACAATCACAATCATTGACCAAGTCATTCTTTTTTTTTTCTTCTTTCTTTCTTTCTTTTTTTTTTTTTTTGTGGCACCAGGAATCAAACTCACAACCTCGCACCTGCCAGACAGGCACTTAAGCCACTGAGCCAAACTCCCAACCCTAGTTTTATTGAGACAGAGTCACACTATGTAGCTCAGGCCAGCCTTGAGCTTGTGTTATAGCCCAAGCTGGCCTTGAACTCACAACGCTCCTCCTACCTCAGTGCGCCACCACGCCCGGCTTACATCCCTATTTTAACAAGGAAGAGACCAAGCTTCAGAAAGATAAATGTGGGGCCTGGGATATAGCTCAGCAGCATAGCGCCTGCCTGGCAAGCATGAGGTCCTGAGTTCACCTGCTGGTACTAAAAAAACAAAAACAAAAGAAAACAGAAAGATAAATACAGCAAGTTTCTGAGTGGTAGATGCACATTGCTACCAGGAGGTGGAGGGAGGGCGCTGAGGGAAGGGGAGGGGAGGGGGGGAGGGAAAGGGGACTGGAAAAGAGCAAAGCTATGTTAGGTGCCCACACTAACTCCTCACGATGGATGTAACTATGTACTGCAAACCGGTATTAAGAAAAATAAAAATTTCAAGCCGGGCATGGTGGCGCACGCCTTTAATCCCAGCACTTGGGAGGCTGAGGTAGGTGGAGCGTTGTGAGTTCGAGGCCAGCTTGGGCTACAAGGCCGGCCTGAGCTACACAGTGTGACACTGCCTCAAAAAACCAGGGCCGGCAGTTTGGGTCAGCGGCTTACGCACCTGTCAGGCAGGCACGAGGTTGTGAGTTCAACCCCCGGTGCCGCAAAAAAAAATAAAAATTAAAAATTAAAAAAAAAAAATAAAAATTTCAAAGAAAAAAAGTAAATACCCATTGCCAATAAGCACATGAAAAGTGTGTCTGACCTTTGCAATAAGGTGCTTCTGTGCACAGGTAAACAGGCCTCACACTCTACTGATGGGAGGTATCAGTCCGCATAAACTTCTTAGTACACCATTTTGCAATACATAAAAAAATTGTTTGCAAATCTCTTCACTCAGCAAGACCACATCTAAAGGCTGGGTGTGGTGGCACAGGCCTATAGTCCCAGCACTCAGGAGACTGAGGCAGGAGGACCTTCACAAGTCTGAGGACATCCTGGACTACACAGTGAGACCGTTTCTCAAAAAAACTAAAGGAGGTGGTGGAAATATAGCTCACTGTGAAGGCACTGGGCTCAATTCCTGTAGCACCAAAAACAAGAAAGAAAGAAAAGAAACCCTGTGACATTGTGACAGGCTGTGGTGTGCACCTGTAGTCCCAACTACTCAGGAAACTGAAGGGGAGAGGGGTTATCTGAGCCAGGAGTTCATGACTGTCACAATGAAATAATATTAAATAAGAACTTGGGAGCCCGCCCAGCCAGGCCTGAGCATCTCCAACCAGAAGACAACTAAGTCTGCCTTCTGGGAGCCTGCACGACCGGTGTGGACCCCAGGAAGAGAAACATGTGCGCTCCCCGCCCCCCCCCCGCCATGCCTACTGGCGGGCAGGATAAGAATCAAGGACAAAGCTCTGCCCCCGCCCCCCATAAAGCAACCTGCTTGTTCAGAGGTCTGGATAAGTCGATAGCAGCTAGGGTACATGGAACAACTAAATGCTAGTATTGTTTTGTTCATTTTGCAGGCCTGGGGCTGGCAGCCTGAGCATCTCTTTGGAAGATGACAGTAGGCAATGTAGCAAAAATGGTGGACTCAGCCGGGCGTGGTGGCGCACACCTTTAATCCCAGCACTCGGGAGGCTGAGGTAGGCGGAGCGTTGTGAGTTCGAGGCCGGCTTGGGCTACAGCGTGAGCTGAAGACCAGCCTGAGCTACACAGTGCTACCCTGCCTCAAAAAAAAACCAGGGCCGGGAGTTTGGCTTAGCAGCTTAAGCGCCCGTCTGGCAGGTGCGAGCCTGTGGGTTCAATTCCCGGTGCTGCAAAAAAAAAAAAAAAAAAAATGGTGGACTCCCTTCTGTCTTGTCTTCAAGGCCCAATATTGTTCTCATTGTTTTGCTTTATTCTGATTATCATTTTTTAGCTTTATTTTATACTCTTTTTATTGGTTTTATTGTGTTTTTTTTGGTTTGATTTTGCTGTGCCTGTTGGAATGGTCAACTATTCTGAAAATAACAGGATATACTATAATAGCTATTGTTTTCATAGTATCTTTCTTTGAAGTTCTGTACCAGTTCTGCTGCTTTGTTTTGATTGACTTCATTCTGTTGTGTTTTGTTGGATTTTACTATCTTTAAAATAAAAAATTTTTAAAAATTAAATAAGAAGAAATAAAGAAGAAGAAAAGTAGCCAGGTGTGGTGTCACAGGCCTATAATCCCAGCACTTGGGAAGCTGAGGCAGGAGGATCGTTGTGAGTTTGAAACGGCTACAAAGTGAGTTCAAGGCCAATCCAAACTACATAGCAAGATCCTATCTCAAAAAAAAAAAAAAAAAAAAAAACAAGAAAGATGTAGTTTTGTAAATGCCAACATGAAAAAACATCCAAGATATACAAACATAAAAGGACAAGCAAGAGCCAGATGTGGTGGCACATGCCTGTAATCCCAGCACTTGTGAGGCTGAGGCAGGAGGATTGCCATGAGTTTGAGGTCAGCCTGGGCTACAGAGTGAGTTCAAGGCCAGCCTGAATTGCATGGTGAAGCCTTATATCAATGCCCCCTGCGCCTCCCAAAAAAAGGACGAGCAAGAAAAAAAGATCTCATTTAAGTAATAATAAACCACATTTTTGGCGGGGCGGGGAGATACTGGGAATTGAACTCGGGACCTCACACTAGCCAGGACAAGTTTATACAGAGATATACAAATGAAAAGAAAAGGGTCTGGAAGAATCCATGCCAAGTTGATAACTATGTATCCTAGGAAATAGGATTTGGAGTTCAAGAAGGGGAATGTTCACACAACCCCCACACTTGTTCTGATGATGGAACCCAGGGTCTCACACTAGGCAAGTATTCTACCACTGAGATGCTTCTGCAGTCCCCTCCCTCACCGTTTTCTTTCTTTCTTTTCCTTTTCCTTTTTTTTTTTTTTTTTTTTTTTTTTGGCACCTGATTGAACTCACAACATCGCACCTGCCAGGGCAGGCACTTAAGCCACTGAGCCAAACTCCCAGTCCTGGTTTTTTGAGGCAGGGTTGCACTATGTAGCTCAGGCCGGCCTTACGCTGGCGTTGTAGCCCAAGCCGGCCTTGAACACATAATGCTCCACCTAACTCAGCCTCCCGAGTGCTGGGATTAAAGGCATGCGCCACCACGCCCAGCTGACATTTTCTTTCTATCCTTCCCCTTCCCCTTCCTCTTCCCCTTCTCCTTCTGCCTCTTCCTCTCCTTTTTTAAATTTGAGACAGGGTCTTGTTAAATTACCCAGGCTGGCCTCGAACTTGCAATCTTCCTGCCTCAGCCTGCCAGTGCCTGGGATTACAGGTGCACACCACCATGCAGGTAGAGATTTCACTTTTTATTTTATACATACTTTTTTTTTTTGAGGTGCTGAGGATGGAACCCAGAGCTTTGAGCCTGCCAGTCAAGCACTGTACCACTGAGCACATCACCAACCTGACTTTATGCGTGTATTTTTTAAGAGAAAATGTTCCTGGGTAGGGTGGTCCATGCCTGTAATTCCAGCATTCCAGAAGCTGAGGCAGGAGGATTCTGTGCAGGCCCGCTTGGGCTAAAGGCAAAGTTGCCCGTGTTCGGATAATGACTGGCCAGGCGCAGTCACCATTCACCTCAGTCCTAGCTGGCTTCCCTTAATGTTCCTTTCACATGCAGTGTGCTGTGTTGGTAATGTTTTCCTTATGTCTGGCACATGGTGAGCCCTTCATAATCATGGGCTGTGGGTTACGGGGCCACAGCCTCGTCCTCCGGGCACTCTCCCTCAGTTGCTCAAGTCTCTCCTTCCCGCATGCTTTGGTATTCGGGCCAAGAGGCCCAGTTAGAGGAACTAGCCAACAGTTGGCCCCGCCACCACGCATGCGCACGTGTGGGCCTCCGGGTGACTCCGGCCTGGCCTCTTCGTCTTCCAGCTGAGGCCCCAGGCGTGGTGGCACAGATCTAAGGCACCGTGCCCAGTCTGCATTCCTGACCCGTAGACAAGAGAGACCTTGTTTCTTTTCAGTTGTGGAGACTAAACCCAGGCCCTTACACACGCGAGGCAAGTACTCTGCTGCCGAGCTACATCCCCAGCTCTTCTGATCCACAGAATCTGTGTGTATAATTTTTTTTTTTTTGGTACCAGGAATCGAACTCAGGACTTCACACTTGCCAGGCAGGCGCTGTGCTGCTGAGCTACATCCCCAGTCCTAATTACTACTATTTTACTTTACTGAATTTTGGGGTCGCTAGTTACACGAGCACAGTAGCTGGAACACTGTTCCGCTAGAAATGAACTCTGAGAGTACTGGGACTTCACCTAGTTTAGATCCTGGGCCCAGTGCCTACCTAGCATAGGGGTAGCACAAAATATCTGCTCAGCCAAAACTTTTGAGTGAGAGAAATTATCTGTTGGGGGTCACAAGATGATACCCTAAAGTAAAGGCCTCAGAAGCAAAGCTTCTCTCTAGTCTTCCCTTCTTTCCTTTTCACCCTCCCCCAGAGCAAGCCGTGGAAATTAGAATTCCTCTTCCCCAAGCCAAGTCATGGAAATCAGGACACTTTTCATGAAGCCTAAATATATTACTCTAACCTTCCTTCCACCACACACACATCTACTGCGTTACAGCTAATTATAAAGAAAGTAAGAGCATAGTTAGGCGTGGTGGAACACACTTGTAGTCCCAGCACTTGGGAGGCTGAAGCATGAGGATAGCTTTGAGTTCAAAGCCAGCCTGGACTACATAGTGACTTCAAGGACAGCTTGGACTACATTGGACCCTGAATTTAAAAAGAGACGGAGAAGGAGAAGGAGAAGGAGGAGGAGGAGGAGGAGGAAGAGGAGAGAAAAGAAAGAAAAGAAAGAAAAAAAGACCTTCATTTCAGAGGGTTCCTGCTCCCCACAGCTGGGGGAAAGAAATGCTACAACTGAGGAGCCAAGAAGAATCGGAACAGACGACCTTTTCCCACTCCGTCTTTCTGATTCATATGTCTACACGGCTGTCCCTCAATAACCCTAAGCATAAAAATGGAACGTTCACTGTGGGGCCTTACAGTGTCACCTAAATCTATGATTAAATAAATTTGTATGCTTTTTGTCTGTTAATCTGCCTATTGCCAATTTATTTCAGTAGGTTTTACTTTTTATTTATCTATTTTTTTTTGTGAGGCAGGGTCTCACTATGAGGTCCAGGCAGACCTTAAACTTGCTTATGTAGCCCAGGCTGGCCTTGAACTCATGGCAATCCTCCTGCCTCAGCCTCCCAAGTGCTAGGATTACAAGTGTGCATCACCATGCTCCAGCTTTTATCAGTAGATTTAAAGACTCAAAATTAATTTTTTTCTCTTTTTTCCTTTTCTTTTGGGCTGTCTTTTGTGACAGGGTCTTACTATGTAGTTTAGGCTGGCCTTGAACTCACTATGTAGCCCAGGCTGGCCTGGAACTCATGACGATCCTCCTGCCTCATCCTCACAAGTGCTGGGATTACAAGCATGTGCCACCACATCTGGCTCTTGCTTGTCCTTTCTAGCCATTGTACTTTTTTTTTTTTTTTTTGGTACTGGGGATCAAATTCACAACCTCGTGCCTGCCAGGCAGGCGCTTAGGCCACTGAGCTAAATCCCTGGCCCTATTTTTTGAGACAGGATTTCACTATGCAGTTCAGGCTGGGCTTGATCTCACTTTGTAGCCCAGGCTGGTCTTCAAACTCACAATGATCTTCCTGCCTCAGACTCCCGAGTGCTGGTATAAGGTGTGTGCCACCACACGCAGCTCGGCATTGTACTTTCTACCTTTCCTCCAAACCCTTAGATCTGGATCAGGACCCCTCCTTGGTGCTACATAGCTCCCTGTGCCCACCCCTACTAAAGCTTCAATTTCTTCATCTGGAAACTATATAATATCTGAAATACAAATATAGTATCCACCTCCTGGTGCAGTGGGACAATTACAGAGAGACAAAGCTCAGGGTCAGAGACCAGTAAAAATGCTGCTTTGTTGTTGCTGTAGGATTTGTCCTATGGGATTGTACTTTCCTATGTATTTGTATGTGTAAGGGATGGTACTGAGGATTGAATCCAGGCCCTTCATACTAAACTATAGAGCCAGGCCTTTTGATTTGATTGATTGATTGATTGATTGATTGATTGATTTTTGTTTGTTTGAGACAGGGTCTCACTATGTGGTTCAGGCCAGCCCTGAACTTACTGTGTAGTCCAGGCTGGCCTTGAACTCGTGGTAATCCTCCTGCCTCAGCCTCCCAATTACTAGGATCATGGATGTGTGCCACCAACCCCGGTTGAGGGCTAGGGGTTTAGCTCAGTGGTAGTGTTTGCCCAGCATCCTAGAGGCCCTAGTTTCCATCCTTAGCACTGCCAAATTAAACAAAAGGAAACCATCCATTTCAGTGGAGTAATGGGATTCAGATTTTCCGTTTCCCAATGTTAAGTATAAATCAAGGGTTGGTGGGTGTTTTCCAGCCATTGTACCTTGGCTTTCTTTCCTGAAGCCAACAGGAACCCTTGACTACAAAAGGGGGAATGCAATTCAGTGGTCAAGCCACACCACTTCCTCATTCGTTCCGTGGCCTTGAGTGTTACTAAGCCTCTCTCAGTCTCATTTTCCCCACTATGGCATGAGGAACATGAGAACTGACTGTAAACAGGCAGAGTTTCTCACTGGGGTGATGAAAAAATCTAAAAAATTGACTTGCAGTGATGATTAGGAGTTTAGGGCATGGTAAAAGCTGGCTGGGGAAGCAGACATGAACTGTGAATTACAAGATGGGGGGACAAGATTCCAGACACATGTGCAGAACAGTTCCTAAAGACCTGCATGTAGACTTGTGAATCTCTCACAAAATCTCAAGCAGGTTTTCAATAGGATGGTCTAGACCCGACCTCAGCCTGAAGCGTGGGATCTTAGCACTGCCTCTCAGGACCTGAATGTAGAGGTTCTCATGGGTTTCCCCCGCATTTGAGTAGTATAAAAGAAAGGCATTATCATTTAATTGTAGAAACTAATTTCTTTCTTAATTTCATCTGTGACCCACTGGTTGTTCAGGTGAGTGTTCTTTAATTTCCATGTGTTTACAAAGTTCTTGTGGTTTGCTTTCCATTAACTTCAAATTTCACTGTAATATGGTCTGATAAGCCGGGCGTGGTGGCGCACGCCTTTAATCCCAGCACTCGGGAGGCTGAGGTAGGCGGAGCGTTGTGAGTTCGAGGCCCGCTTGGGCTACAAGGCGAGCGCAAGGCCGGCCTGAGCTGCATAGTGCGACCCTGCCTCAAAAACCAGGGCCGGGAGTTTGGCTCAGTGCCTTAAGC
>RJWM01047569.1:0-11865 GCA_004363535.1 Dasyprocta punctata | reverse complement strand
CATTTTCTGAAATCTTTGATTTCCTTCTTTAGAGTAATGTAATTTTCACTGTATAGATCTTTTACTTCCTTTGTTAGATTGATTCCTAAGTATTTCATTTTTTTGGATGTTATAGTGAAGGGTGTGGTTTCCCTTATTTCTCTCTCAGTGACTTCGTTGTTTGTGTATAGGAATGCTATTGATTTTTGAGTGTTGATCTTGTATCCAGCAACATTACTGAAGCTGGTTATTGCTTCTAGAAGTCTTTTAATGGATTTTTGTGGGTCTTCTATGTAGAGTATCGTGTCATCTGCAAAGAGTAATAATTTTACTTCTTCCTTTCCTATCCTTATTCCCTTTATTTCTTTCTCTTGTCTAATTGCTCTGGCTAATATTTCCAGAACTATACTGAATAGGGGTGTGATAATGGACATCCTTGTCTTGTTCCTGATTTTAGGTTAAAGTTTTCAGTTTTTGTCCATTCAGTAAGATGTTGGCTGTTGGTTTATGATATATGGCTTTTATCAGGTTGAGGTAGAGACCATCTAGTCCAATTTTCTGTAGGGTTTTTATCATGAATGGGTGTTGGATTTTGTCAAAAGCTTTTTCTGCATCTATTGAGATGATCATGTGGTTCTTGTCCTTGGCCCTCTTGATATGGTGTATTATGAGAAGACAAAGTAGGTAAAAATCTTGAGGACATAGGAGTAAGCAGAGAGTTCATGAACAAAAATCAAATCGCATGGGAAACACTTCCCAGAATCAACAACTGGGATTTCATCTTACTAAAAAGTTTTTGCATGTCAAAGGAAATCTCCAACCAAGTGAAAAGAAAACCCACGAACTGGGAAAATCTCTTAGCCAATTGTCCATCAGAAAAAAGGACTTCTATCTAAAACATATAAAGAATTAAAAGAAATCAGGTCCCTAAAATTCAAGGACCCAATCCAAAAATGGGCATCTGAGATGAATACACACTTGTCAGAGAAAGAAATACAAATGGCAAATAAATATATGAAAAAATATTCAACATCAATGGTCATTAGGGAAATGCAAATTAAAACAACACTGAGATTCCATCTCACTCCAGAAAGAATGGCCAAGATTAAAAAATCAACCAATAACAAATGCTGGAGGGGCTGTGGGGGAAAAGGAACTCTTCTCCACTGTTGGTGGGAGTGTAGACTGGTGCAACCACTGTGGAAATCAGTGTGGAGATTCCTCCAGAAGCTAGGATTAGAGATCCCATTCAACCCAGCTATCCCACTTCTGGGCATTTTCCCAGAAGAATTGAAAACATCATACCACAGTGATATTTGTGCACCCATGTTTATAGCAACCCAATTTGTTCCCAAGATCTTGGAAACAACCTAAGTGCCCATAAATCAAGGAATGGTTTAAAAAGATGTGGTATTTTTATATAATGGAGTACTACTCAACTATCAAGAAAGATTGCATTGAGACTTTTATAAGTAAATGGACACGACTTGAGACTATACTCATAAGTGAGATAAATCAAACCCACATGTGTAAATACTGTATTGTCTCCCTAGTGTAAGAAACTGAAAAAGTATATATGATACAAAATCTACAATAAATACTATGTAAGGGTAAAAACTGCTCAAAAAGCAAAAGTAATTGGGAAGAGAAAAGGAAAAAGATATAAATCGGTACATATGTATATGTAAGATAACTAAAATGAACATGCTGCTGAATATATTAGTTGTTGAGAAAAAACGGTTAATATTCATATGATTAGATCAATTTTACATGTTTATATCTGTTAAAGTAAACAACCATTTTGAAGGCAACGATACACAATATTGCAACCATTGTCAAGTTTCTATCATCCTGTTTTGTAAACCTATAATATTACTATTGTGCATTTGCTCTACTCGTTTGTTTGTCTCTTTTGCTTTTTGTCTTTCTTATATGTGCCTTTTTTCTCTTAAATAAAAATAATAATAACAATAATAGTAATAATAATGTCTTTCTATAGGACTGTTTTAGTATTAAATGAGAAGATGTTTGTGAAGTGCCCAGTACAATGAATATTCAAGAAGTACCTTTCCTATAACTTATCATTAGTTCTTGTCAAATGCCATTAGTGAAAAACAGATCCTTGAAGAAACTGATTGGGTTCCTTCACATAACAATCCCAACTTTCCTGTTTAGCCAAAGTGGGGGAGGAAAATGTGTCACCCAAAAGTTCAATGCGGAGAGTTAACATGTCTCATAAGAAAAGCGAGCAAGCCTATTAGAAATTTACGTGCACTCTCAGAGGCTGGGGAGAGACCATGGACACATAATATATTCTGCTGGTGTCTTGAATAAAAGGAGCAGATGTTGAACAAGGAGCCTGCCCCTGGCAATATCTGTTAATTGATGTGATGTGTGTTTTTATGGAACTTAGATCAAGGTGTTTCATCTATATCTATCAGGAAAACCCTATAATGGGCAGATTTGGTACATTCTTCTAAAAGGGGAAAGTGCTAGACTCATTATCAAAACCTCTATACCAGCAAAGAAATAACTACTGTAGTCTTTAAAAATGAAGGAGGCTTCAATACAAATGAGTAAAGGAAGAGTAAGTAGTGGGTTGTTTTCCCTCTTCAATAAGGGTTTAATTTCACGAGTTTGATGCTATTACTGTGGGTTTTCAAAGCATCTCCCACATAGATCTGTATGCACAGACACATGCAAATAATACTCATCAGCCCACCAAATGGAAATAAGAGAGGCAAAAGGAAAGACAAAAACATAAACACATACCCATGCATGCATGTATGAAGATAAGAAAATTAGGAGAGGTACACATAGATATAAGCACATCCTTTCTTTCATACCCAACAACCTGGCCAGTCTGCACTCCTTGAGAAATGAAAGCTGATTCGGCTAAACAGAGAGCATCTGTACAACTGGCCATGAAAAATTCCTTGGCCAAAAGGCTTAAATATATGACTGCTACCCAGGGTAAGGAGATATAAAACTTCATGTCAGGTTTCACCTTGTGAATCCAGTTAATCCTCAGCTTTGGAAAGGAATGGACAAAATCTGTCAATCTGGTACACTCATCAATCCTCCATGCTTTATCCTGTCATGAAGACAGTGGGGAAGACTGATCCATGAGGCTGACCTGCATAGCTTACTTTGGGCCTCGCCTAATAAGAGTTAGAATAATGAAAATAACAGCTCATAAAATATAGCTTTTACTATCTACCAGGCACCATACTGTGATCTATATGTACCTTATCTCATTCTCTTCCCTCTACAAGGCAGCCACATTTTAGAGATTAGAAAATAGGACTCAAATAAACATCATGTGAGTTATTGTAATTCATTGTATATAAGTCAGCCACCCAAAAGGTAATTCTACAAGGAAATTAAATAATTGCCCATCAGGATGAATTAAAATTTAAAGGCACACAGTTTTAGGTTAGGTTGGGTATTAACCTTCACAAATTAGAATACTGTAAATGATTATTTCAAACCTAAATAGCTTCTTAGACCAAACTAAGTGATGTCTAGTTTGAGACCAGATTGGAAAGTGAATCTATGACAGTAAGGGCGGTCAGTAGCCACAGTTTTAAAAGGGACTCTTTCCTCCTTGTTCCCACAGTTCCTGGGAAAATATACGCGATGCTATTTAGATACTTAGTAAAGCTATGGTCAGTACTCAGTAGGCGAAGTACAAAAGGTGGCACTTCTGGGACCGGACGGAGGTTATCCCAGTCCTGGTTGAGAGTGTGCAGAGCAGTTCTAAATTGCAAGAAACAATACTTGGTTGCAAATAACAATAATCTGGTCTATGTACTTTATGTACAAAAATGATCGGTAAGTGACAGGCATCAAACCAAACATAGGTAATATTACAGCCAAATATTATCCATGTGCAGTAAATAATCACCATGAGAGTTAAGCTCAATGGGAATTTACTGTATTTTAAGTACTTGGAATTTTCC
Organism: Dasyprocta punctata; assembly: GCA_004363535.1. Taxonomy (NCBI): domain Eukaryota; kingdom Metazoa; phylum Chordata; class Mammalia; order Rodentia; family Dasyproctidae; genus Dasyprocta; species Dasyprocta punctata. The sequence continues at coordinate 7,924 of RJWM01047569.1, read as the reverse complement.
ACAGGACCCAAGGAGAGCAATATAGCAGTACTACAGGAAGAAGCTGCCAAACAAAAACTGATCCATGACTCATCTCAGCCCCTTTCACGTGTACTTCTGGCTACTCTTCAAAGCCATTCTCTCCTCACAAGCCTGCGTGTACACAAGGAGAAAGGAAAGAAAAAAAATTGGCATGTCTCAGTTCCTGAGATTCTAAACTAGCTTGATAGAAGCTAAAACCTTTTAGGTCTAATTCCAAAATCCCTAGGATATGGATGTGATTGACCCAGCTGAGGTCATAGGAACACTCTTGGTGCAATCAGCTGTGACCAGAGATGCCTCACAAAAGAACTAGTACCATAGCTGTCAGGATTTGTTTGAATGGGGAGGGGAAGTTTCCAGGAAAAAAGTAACTTTTGTTAACTGGTAAAATCCACAGAAATGTATCTTACAAAGATACAGGAGGAGAAGTAAATAGAAAATAAGCTGACCCTAGTATTTTGGAGTGTTTCTATGTCTAAGGTTTATTATTAAGTACAAGAAAGTACTGAAAATACATCACATTAAGTCTTACTTTTCCTTTCTATAGAGATTCAAGATAAGTGCAGAAGGCTTGGCAAAGAGTAAATATCATTCTGTCCCCCTCAGTTCTTCTATTCCACACTTTGGGCTTCTAACCTCTCCCCCTAAAAACATAGTTATTCTCCCAATTTCAAATAAAATTCTCTTATTAGGAAAAGGGGGGCAACTATATACGGAAGAGTCAAGACTGTTCAACTGTATTTCTTTCTAACCTAATAGAACTGCCTGTAATTTCCACTCCTCTCGTTGGTTAAGTCCTCTGGAACACAAATTTAAATCCGCCTCAGCAAGTCACCCATACAAATCTGTATTCATTTTCTAGTACTGTTATAACAAAATATCACATATTGGGCAGCTTAAACAACAGAAATTTACTGTCTCAATTCTGGAGACTGAAGGTTTAGGCTCAAGGTATCAGCAGGGCTGGTTTCTTCCAAGTCTTCTCTCCGTGGTTTGCAGATTATCTTTTCTCCGTGTCCTAAACTCTTCATATAAACCAGTCAGAGAAGATTAAGGCTCACTCATAAGGGCTTCATTTTAATTTAAATATTTCTTAAAGACATCTCCAAATGTGGTCACATTCTGAAGTGCTAGGGATACTGGCATGTGACTTTTAGGGGACATAATTTGACCCCTAACAAGGAAGGTCTTTGAAGACAGTTCCTCTTCTGCCTTCAAGCTTGCAAGTTCACCATTAAAGAACCATCCTTGCCCTACAAGTCTTTTTGATTTCTAGGGTATACTTCATACAGGTGTAAGGGTATAGGACTTCCCTCACAGAAGAAAGTATGCTTTAAATTAGTGCCTTACAGGAAAATAACCCAGAGAATGACTTCACAGACACCTAGGTTGGAAACAAAAGCACTTCATTGTAAAAGAAGAAGTGAAGATATAAAGGATATAGTCCTATGGCAAACTTCACTTATTCCAAACTATTTAGCACTAAACTGTCTCATATGACAGAGCTTTGACTCCTCCTGTGACAGTTCAAAGACCTGCTGAAATAGCTTGCAAGGCCAAAAGCATCTTTTCTCCTCTAGAGATTATGCATTCTCCAGCGTAAGATCACAGCATCTTCTGCAACTTTACTTTTCAACAACACTGTGCCTCTGATCAAGTCCTTTGTGCCTCTCTAGTGGGGATGTAGGCAGGTTAACATTCTAAAAAGTTTCTCCTCATTTTTCCTCAGATCCATACGATGGCCAAGTTCCAGGTTTTTATCTTCATTCTTCCAAGAGACCTCCACAGGCACCATTTCAATTCTTTGGTCCACAGAGAAAGGGGTGATGTTGGTGATGAGCTAATTTAGTACCTGCTGCCAAAGTACTCAGTAGTTAAAGAGATTAAATTAATTCTCCTTAGAGCAGCAGTTTTCAATGTTGGCTGCACATTGTGTTCACCTTGGGAGCTTTTTAAAAAAAATACTGATGACTGAGTCCCACCCCCAGATTCTGGTTTAATTGGTCTGGGTTGCTGTCTGGGCATTGGAATATTTTAAAGCTCTCCAAATTACACAAATTGCAAGCAAGCTGAGAACAGTTGCCTTAGTGTGATGATTCTCATCGTGTGGTCCCTGGGCCAATAACATCAATATCGCCTGAAGGCTGATTTCAAATGCAGAATTTCAGGTCCCACTCATACCTCTTAAATCAAAATGTCTGGAGGTGGGACACTCCTATCACTGTGCCCTATTTGGATTGATAGAGTTCGGAAGGCAGAATGGTGAGTAGAAAGTGTGAATTCACCAAATCTACAGATATCTTTGACGAAAACAGCTCCATCCAGAGATTAAGAAGTAGAAGCTCCAACTATGTTCACTGGCAAGGCAAGAGTGTTTCCAAAAACTCTGAAGATGGGTAACACATGCAATAAAGAAAAACATCAGCACCAGTTGTCTCTAAGTAATGGAGTTATATCAGTCTTATTTTCTTACTTAAAATACTTTTGTATGCTTTCCAACTTTGCTCACAATGCAGATGTATTGACTTAATGCACCTAGAAACAAAAAGTTTTATTTTTGTATAAGAAAGAAAGAAAAAATAGCAGGGCTATAAAATGGAACCAAGAGAACAATAGAAATTACAATCTGTTTGTGCATGCTCATTTTTCATGGATCAAGAGTATTTCCCATTTTATTGTAAATTCTTCACAGTATCCTTAGTGATGCCTACATAACAGCATATAAACGAATGGATCATAATTGATTTAATTCTCTGTTGTTATGTAATTAGGAAATAATAGAGTTATTTCCATTTTTCATATTATTATCAGTAACCAAGCTGAACATTTTTTGTACATAAATCTTATTCACCTCCATCAGCAGCTTTATATGCCTGATCTTTGGAATATCTAAATGACTTGTCCTCTAACTTCTGCCTTCTAGAACACTGCACCAGCACAAACAATATTTTCAAAGCCTACTGTTTACCATCAGTGTTTCCCCAGATCACTATCCTCTGGTCCCAAACTGGAACACTTTCCAGCTCCAGCCAGCATCACATGGCCAGGCTCCTGGAGATTTGGCTCAGAACAGCATTATCACCAGACTTCTCATTTCTCTTAAAACAGTACTTCCTAAAACACCTGGAGCAGCTGTGCACATTCATCACTCGCGCAATAAATGATGATGGAGCTGTGATTCATCAAATGCTCAGAGAAGTTTTGTCACTGGGTGTTCCCAAGTTCTACTGATTTCACAGATTGCTCTCCTTCTCCCCCTGCCCTTCTTATCCCTCCTCCCTTCTTCTTCTCTTTCTGTCCTTCTTTTCAAGACCCATATGAATCAGCAACATTCCCAGGAAGTTGCATAAGATATAAACAATATTCCCTGATCTCCATCTACTCCATGGATCCTTAAGCAATTCTGATTTTATGGGAACTGGGACCCTACACTTACACACACTGAATGCTTCCCTTCATGAGAGTTTATAAAGTCTTCTAAGACTTGACTAGGCTTGAGAAAACTGGTCCTAGTTTGCTTGTCTGACACATGAGCTGTGGCCTTAAACTCAGAGTCAGTGAAAGCTCCCTGTTTGACTTATAAAATATGCTTAACCCACAGAATCCTCTGATTCTTCCCAGGGAAAGCTCAAGGAGCCTGACACAATTATAATAAGAAAGACAGAATTAAGCTGCCCCCTCCAAAATAAGCAAATCTTGTTTTTGTAATATTTGAAATCCCATCAGACAATGTCTTTCTGTGGTCCCTTATCTCTGGGTCTGCACAAAAGGAAGAAGGCACCTGGCATCTGAGTTAATGTCAATGGCATTCCAAGCCTGATGAAGTTCTTCTGTTGGAACTGGGGAAGCAGATTTTCAAAGTCCCCACCAGGTAATTTGAGGGAAGATGAGAGTTTACTATTGCCTGAGTTCCTTCCTGACATTCAGTCCCCTCTAAAGATAATTGTCAAAGCTCAACCAGACCTAGCCTGATGTGACAGGTCCTCGTGGTTTCGCTTGACTGAGATGTATATGTTCCTGTGAAAAGCACCCCAACCTTGCTTTCTTGGGAAGGAACCTCTCCTCAACACCAGTCAGTGTGATTTTTATGGGTCTAACACCTCCATGTCTTTGGCTGAAGTCAGAGGATCCAAAACAGGTCATCAGAATTACTGCATTCTCCTCTGAACAATGATTGGCTCATATGAGTAGGCACATGACCCTATAAAAGCCAATCAGAGCCCTTGAATATCAGTCATAGGCCCAGCAGCAATCCATAAGAAAACCAAAACAGGAAACAGATGAACAGGACTCTTTTCCATTTGAGCACCTAGATTCAGGATACTAAAACTTAAAATTGATGTAAGACACTATGCTCTTTTTTTTTTTTTTTTTTGCTTCAGTCAATTGGATGTAGGGTTTCTTTTGTTCAAAATCAGCAGTTCTGACAGACATAACCTGCTCTTATTTGTTTATTTAACAAACATGTCTGCCACAAACAGACAAAATGAGAGGCTCAAGCCACTGATGCATCACTAGCTTAATCCAGTGGAAAGAATCCCAAGATGCCTCTTTGTGAGCAGACATATAGAGAAATTCTAGTGATAATACACATGGAGGTTTAATGAGAAATGCTCTGTAATCAGTTCAAAAGATAGATTTTTGTACAATTTGCTAGAAAAATGAGCCTGGATGACTTGCTCAGCGTTTGTGAATCTTGGGTCCCTTGATTATAAAATTGGGTTTAAAAGGGCATCATTAGGTCATCATAAGGGTTAAATATTAAAATGTTTTTGAAGCACCTGCTATAGTGCCTTACATGCCAGACAAAAAGTGTGAATTTACTGGATAGTAGGCCTCTTTCTTGGTATACAACATTAGGTAATTAACTAATCCTTCTGAGCATCCATTTTCTCATCTATAAAATGAGGGCTTTTTCACTACATCAGTGGTTTTCAAACTTGGCAGCAAGCTAAAATCACCAGGAGAGTTTTAAAATATACAGATGTCCAGGCTCCATGCCCGGAGATACTGATTTAATTGGTCTGAGTGGGGACTCTTGGCATTGACATATTTTAAATACTCCCAAGTGATTCTAATATAAAGACAGAGTTGAGAACCACTGCACCAGATGAGGATCACCTTACAAGTTAGCAGCAAAGGTTCTTATTAAGAAAAAAATAATTTAAATAATCATTACGTCTATACACTTTCCTGCAGAGATACCCTGAGATGATGTATTTGAATGTGAGAAATTAATCCTTCTGCAGAAAATGTTTAAAAATCTCAACTCAAAGTCAGGCTCTATTTAAGAAGAAAATTCATGAAAAGGAAAAATTTTTATCACTCTGAGGTTGCTAGGAAAACTCTTCTATTATCCTTGCCATGCTTTTGGTAAGACTCTTATCCCTAAGTAAAAAATCTAGAGGAAAAATAGTTATCAGTTTTATTTTATAAAAATATTTGATGGAGCTAATGAGTGTGTGTTTGTAATAGTTCTCTTGGGAAATGCTATACAGCAAATATAATTGAAATTGGGAGATGAAACTGATTAGTCACCAAGCATAGATTTTTAAGAATCCAATTATAAAAAGAATTATTCATTCTGAAAGTGAAATGGATGCTAACAATACAGTACATTTTCCAGCACATTTTAGACCTCTCAAGTCCCTGAGATTGATAAAATCACCGCATTGATGTCTTGTTCAGCCCTAGTTACTTACAGTGACTCCTATTTATAAAAGAGAATATATTCTCATCTCAAAACAAAATTTTTGTAGGAGACATAGGTCATATTCTCTAAAAATTTTTATTAAAAACATTAAAGTATTCACACAAGCAGAAACTCAAAAAAAAATCAGTAAAACAAGAATTGAAATACAAGACAGCAAACTGAAATTTATTCCAAACTCTTAAGCAACTTAACTGTGTGACCTTGGAAAATTACCTACATTTGAGATTTCCAACTCTAGCTAAGATGAAGTAGAAGGCTATGGCAGGAAGATTGCAAGTTCAAGTCTAGCCTGTGCAATTTAGTGACTTAGCAAGGCCCTGTCTCAAAGCAAAAAATAAAACTGTCTGGAGATGTAGCTAAATTTAATCTCCAATACCACACTCACAATAAAAAGATGGAGTAATAAGAATTTGATTTATTCCCCCACCTGAAACAACAAAAAAATGCCTTTATAAAACATATGAACAAAGATATTCAGGACAACGGACTTCAGGAAACAAAGGGTAGTAGTCTCGAAGAGACTGGAAATAAACAAACTGAGCCCTTGGACTTCCCAAGTATTCACTTTGAAAAATTCCCCAGACCCCAATCCAGGAACAAGAATACAGGAGGATATCAAGGGATTTGTGAAGTTGATGAGCTGAGTTCTAGAAAAAACAGAACATCTGTGGTTTGCAAATCAGAGCACTGGAGAGAAGAAAACCATACAGCAAAAAGCCTGAGATTTGCAGCATGTTCTCCTTAGGTACTTGGCAAAGCATAGATCAGCACATGTATGTGAGGACTTTTGCAAAGCCAAAGACAGAAACTTCAAAGCAATAGAAGGAACAGTTACAGACACAAGGCTGGGAGTACTGCCTTTTTCTATAAACCAGTCTGAAGCCTTGCAATTAGAACACTCATAAAGGCCTTGACACACTAGGGGGGAACAGTTAGCCTTAAACAGTACTCTGGTCTCATGTAAATCTTCAAAGGAAGACCCAAAAGATTCAAACTGTTTCCAAAGCAACAGATTTCCAGAATAAAATCTCAAGATTTATTTTATTTTTTTATTTTAAAGAGAATAAAACAAAACAAAGCAAAACAGAATAAAGCAAATCAGAACAAAACAATGCAAGCAATACAGGACTTCAAAACAAGACAATAGGAAATCAACAATGGCTACGATAATGTCTCTCGTTTTCTTCAAAATAGCTGTCACACACAATAAAATCAAATGAAACAAAACAGAACAAAACCAATCAAAACAAAAGAATGAAAGCATTACAGGACTTCAAATCAAGAAAACAGGAAATGAACAATGACTACTATAATATCTATTGTTTTCTTCAAAATAGCTGTCCATACTGTGACACATAATAAAATCAAATAAAGCAAGACAGAATAAAACCAGTCAAGACAAAAGAATGAAAACATTACAGGACTTTAAAACAAGATGAGAGAAAATCAATAGTTACCTTAATACATCCTATTATCTTCAAAATAGCTGTCCACACCATCAGACACAGTAAAATCTAACAAAACAGGACAGAAGACCACAAAAATATCCAACAGTCAACAATGTGTAGTATCCTATCAAAAATAACCAAACAAGGAGAGAGAGACAGACAGACAGACAGACAGAGTCAGAGACAGAGACAGACAAGGAGGAGGAGGAGAAAAAAGAAAATGGGGAAGGGAAAGGAGGGGAGAGAAGAGAGAAAAAAAATACAACCTTTGGGGAGAAAAATTAACCAACTAAAACTGACTCATAGCAAGCAGATATTAGAGTTAGCAGACAAGGTCACTAAAGCAGTTATTACAATTGTGCTCCACATATCCAAAAATTAAGTAGAAATAGGGAATATATTTCTAAAGATTCAAATGGAATTTCTAGAAATGAAAACTATGATGTCTAAGATTCCAAAAGAAAGGCAACAAACTCAAAAAGCAGTGGAAACTATTCTGAATAAAACAGAGAAGAAAAAAGAATTTAAAAATGGAATAGAGGTCTTCCTCCAAGATGGCCGCCCAGATGACTCCGTGACAGGGAGGCTCCCTGAATATACCATCAAAATGCTGGAATATAAACTAATATAATAACAGAGAGAAGGAAAAAAGAGGGAGATGGGTCCTCTGGACCCAAGAAGAATCTAAAACGAGAACTGTAGCCCATGGAAAGAGTAAAAGAATGAAATAAAGGCAGAGACC
>RJWM01047568.1:0-11859 GCA_004363535.1 Dasyprocta punctata | reverse complement strand
GGGTAACAAGTGAACACTGGGATTTTTGAGGTTTCAAACACTAGCAGAGATGTTGAAAGAGATTACGCCAGGGCCTTCTTTCTCCTGGCTGGTACATGATCACCTGTCTCAGTTTTCAAGAGTTTCAGCCCTTTTGCTCTTGTTGCTTTTACTGTCTCCAACCACCATGAATGATTGCTCCTCTGCCATGCCACCCTGCTTTAGAGCCAGCTGATTATGAACTGAAACCTCTGCAAACTGTGAGCTAAATAAACCTGTTTCTCTTTAACTTTGGGTGTCAGGTATTTTGTCTCGGCAATGAGGAAAAATTAACCAAGACAAAATTAGGTACCAGAGCTAGCCGGGCGTGGTGGTGCACGCCTTTAATCCCAGCACTTGGGAGGCTGAGGTAGGAGGAGCGTTGTGAGTTCGAGGCTGGCCTGGGCTACAACGCGAGCGCAAGGCCGGCCTGAGCTACACAGTGCGACCTTGCCTCAAAAAACCAGGGCTGGGAGTTTGGCTCAGTGGCTTAAGCGCCTGTCTGGCAGGTGCGAGGTTGTGAGTTCAATCCCCAGTACTGCAAAAAAGAAAAAAAAAAATTAGGTACCAGAGAAGTAGGGTCATTGCTGTGACTATCCCTGACCATGTGGTTCAGGAGCCTTTGGGAATGGCCTATGAGAAGAGTTTGGAAAGGTTCAGAGATGCTGACTGAAAAAAGTACAGCTGGAATGCTTTAGGCTGTTCTGTATGTGAGATTCTGGTTGGAACTCAGAAAACCAGAAGGCTGATAGAAAGCCTGCTGGTAAAGATGAGGTTCAGGAGGTGTCTTCTGGGAAGAAGGCCTGCATTGGTTGTTGGACTCCAGACAATGTGTGCTATGGCTTGGCAGAAAGTTCATCTGCATTTTGCTCCTATCCAGAGATTTTGCCTGAGACTAATTAATTAATCTGGCAGAAACAATTTCAAGGCAGTCAAATGTTGAGGTGGTGGCATGGTGACTGTTGGGGGCTTTTATCCAGATTTATGTTGTGAATCAAGAGCAAACAGCTAAGCAGAATGATTTAAACTGTTGTGAGTTTGGCCAGAAAGGAAACTCCAGTAAAGCTGTGGACTGCAATGATAGAGCAGAGGAGATCTTGATTGCGGAGTAGGAACAGGAGAATAGAAAAGATGACCTGAGGGCATCCCAAGAAGCAACAGGACTCTACCCTTTGCAGTCTCAAAATTGCAAAAGTGAGCCGGGCATGGTGGTGCATGCCTTTAATCCCAGCACGCAGGAGGCTGAGGCAAGGAGGATGGTTGTGAGTTTGCAACCAGCCTGGGATACAAAGTGAGTTCAAGGCCAGTCTGAACTGCATAGTGAGACCCTGTCTCAAAAAATAGGACCAGGGATTTAGCTCAGTGGCCTAAGCACCTGAAGGCTGGGAGTTCAGTCTCTGGTACCAAAACAAACAAACAAAAATTGCAAAAGTGAAAAACTTTGCTTTGAGGCTGGGAATATAGCTCAGCGGCACAGCACCTGCCTGGCAAGCACAAGGTCCTGAGTTTGATGTCCTGAGTTTGATTCCCAGTACAAAAAAAAAAAAAAAAATGAAAGACTTTGCTTTGACAAGAAAGCTGCGGAGCACAATGTTCCAGAATGGTGGTGGTGTAGAGAATTTGTTCCTTAGAATTGGATTTAGAGCACTCAACTATGCAGGCACTCAGCCTCTACAGCTGAAAGACAAGGAAGCCTGGCTACTGCTCCAGGTGGCAGCAGATCTTGGCATCATCCACAGGGTGCTGCTTTTATTTTTATTTTTATTTTTTGCAGTACCGGGGATTGAACCTACAACCTCGCGCCTGCCAGGGCAGGCACTTAAGCCACTGAGCCAAACTCCCAGTCCTGGTTTTTTGAGGCAGGGTTGCACTATGTAGCTCAGGCCGGCCTTGTGCTCGCGTTGTAGCACAAGCCAGCCTCGAACTCACAGTGCTCCACCTACCTCAGTCTCCCAAGTGCTGTAAGGTGCTGCTTTTAGATGCACACGGAATGGAAGAATTGTGGTGTCAGGGAGCCTTCCACCCAGATTTCAGAAGGCCTGAGAGGCCAGGAAGTGTGCCCCTGATAGGGCAGTGCATGAAGCTGTGAGTGAGATGCTAAAGGAACAATGGAGACCCCCAGAAGTTTGGAGAAGCCAGGAACATAGATCACCTAAAGAAAACTGCAAGGAAGGAGCAGAGCAAGCCTAAGAGAAAGGCCATGGGAGCTACAACCACTGGCATTGCCCTAGGGCAGAGTCACCCAACTTCTTTGGAGTTCAAAACTTGCCTCAGATTGCCTCAGATGCAACACATGGAACTACAGGACTTAATGTTTGCACTGCTAGATTTTTAACTTGTTTTGGTCTCATTATTTTGTGTACCCCTGATTGTAGCTTTTGAAATGAAAATGTCTATCTTGTGCCATTGAATGTTGGAAGTACTTAACTTTCTTTTCATTTGTACAGGGGCTCATAGCTAAGAGTGCCTTAAATCTCAGAGGAGACTTGGGACTTGGACTTTTCAGCAATGTGAAGTCAGTTAGGATTTTGGCAACTCTTTCAGATGGACTAAATGCCTTTTGCATAAATAAATGTACATGAGTCATTGCGGGGCCAGGGCAGAATGTTATGACTTGTGTCTATATGTCCCCCCAAGCCTCATGCAATCATGGGGGAGGCAAACTTTTTCAGAGGTATCTGAGTCTAGAGTTTGTGACTGATTCATAGTGCAATGCTGGCATAAGGGTGCTGGGATTAAGGCTGGGTGATTGCTGGATCACTCCACTGATTGGATTCACACCACCTTAATCTCAGCAGTTTGGATAAAATAAAAGGGGCAGAAAGAGGCTTCTTTCCCCCTTTTTGCTCTTGTTTTTGTTGTCTTCTGCTGTCATGAACTACTGCCCCTCTGCCATGCCACCCTGTCTTGGAGCCAGATGATTATGGACTGAAACCTCTACAAACTGTAAACAAAGCAAACCCTTCCTCCATAAAAAAAAAAAAAGTTTCAGCATTACTTCCCAACCAGCTAGGATTCCAGAACTCAGAAGGAATCAATCCATACTCATTTGTGAATAAGCCAGGTGAATTAACTTGTTTGTGTTAAAAGAGGATTTACTGCTTGAGATCACAAATGATGGTGAGCTTAAATGTATGTTTGAAACAACTTCAGATGTCCATATATTCTGGATTAAAGTCAAGGTGCAGTGTTCTGAGATTGCCACAAAAGCACTGAAAAGTCTGCTTCCATCCCTAACGTCCTGTTTTTGTGAGGCAGGATTTTCTTCAGTGACAACAACCAAAAGGAAATTACAGAATAGATGATGTAAGCAACATACCTTGGTTTTTATGCTATGTTTGTGGTGCTTGAGTGTCACTCCTTCCTGTCACCCACAGATGGGACTATCTAGTTGCAGGAAAACAAGCTCAGGCCTCCCACTGACTCTGAATTATTTTATTATATGTAATAATAGTACAAATAAAGTCCAAGCTGGGTGTGGTGGCACATGCCTTTAATCCCAGGACTCAAGAGGCTGAGGTAGGAGGAATGTTGTGAGTTCAAGGCCAGTTTTGGCTACAACGTGAGTGCAAGGCCGGCCTAAGCTACATAGTACAACCCTGCCTCAAAAACCTAGGGCTGGGAGTTTGGCTCTGTGACTTAAGCACCTGTCTGGCAGGTGCAAAGTTGTGAGTTTGATCCCCGGTGCCACAAAAATAAATAAATAAATAAAGTCCAGAATAAATGTAGTCCACTTGAATCATCCTGAAGCCAGCTAGCCAACCCCATCCATGAAAACACTGTTTTCCATTAAACCATTTGTTGGTGCCAGAAAGGTCAGGACCACTGTTATTTATGCCTTCTTCTAGCTCATTCCCTTGATACTATTCCCCTACTCTGCTTCCCAGCTGCCATAAACTGAACAGCTTTGCTCTGCTATACCCTTCCACCATGATGCTCCTACTTTGGGACCAGATAACTATGGACTGAACCCCCCAAAACTGTGAGCTAAATTAAATCTTTCCTCCTTTAAGATGTGGATATTGGAGCTGGACATGGTGGCACACGCCTTTAATCCCAGCACTTGGGAGGCTGAGGTAGGAGGAGCGTTGTGAGTTTGAGGCCAGCTTGGGCTACAACGTGAGTGCAAGGCCAGCCTTAGCTACATAGTGCGACCATGCCTCAAAAAATGGGCTGGGGGTTTGGCTCAGTGGCTTAAGTGCCTGCTTGGTAGGCATGAGGTTGTGAGTTTAATCCCTGGTGTCACACACACACACAAAAAAAAAAAAAAAAAAAAAAAAAAAAAAAAAAAAAAAAAAAAAAAAAAAAAAAAAAAAAAAAAAAAAAAAGAAAGAAAGAAAGAAAAAAAAAGAAAGTCCAGAATAAATGTAGTCCATTTGAATCATCCTAAAGCCAGCTAGCCAACCCCATCCATGAAAAGACTGTTTTCCATTAAACCATTTGTTGGTGCCAGAAAGGTCAGGACCACTGTTGTTTATGCCTTATTCTAGCCCATTCCCTTGATACTGTTCCCCTAGTCTGCTTCCCAGCTGCCATAAACTGAACAGCTTTGCTCTGCTATACCTTTCCACCATGATGTTCCTACCTTGGAACCAGATGACTATGGACTGAATTCCCTAAAACCATGAGCTAAATTAAATCTTTCCTCTTTTAAGATGTGGATATTGGGTATTGTGTCTCAGTGATGGGAAAGGTGACTGATACAGACACAGACAGGGCTAGATTAAAATCCGAAATGGTAATTTTCCCCAAGGATTTTCAGAACCAAAGAGTTGCTGTAATCACTGGTGCTAGCATTTCAAGACTGGGATAACTCGCTTGGATATGCTTAAGAACAGCAGGAAGAGAATCTAGACTGTGTGGACAAATGGGAGTACAGCACAAGTTTTGCTGTTAGTGATATCAGCAGAAATGGGAATAAAATGAGAAGCATAAAAACATAGAACTTGCTTCTTGAGGGCTGTACTATTTTGTCTTCTCATAACTTTTTTTTTTTTGGCACCGGGGTTGAACTCACAGCCTCACGCCTGCCAGACAGGTGCTTAAGCCACGGAGCCAAACTCCTGTCCCTAGCTTTTTGAGGCAGGGTTGTGCTATGTCACTCAGGCTGGCCTTGTGCTCGCATTGTAGCCCAACCTGGCCTCAAACTCACAACGCTCCTCCTACCTCAGCCTCCTGAGTGCTGGGATTCAAGGCGTGTGCCACCACACTGGGCAGCCCTCGTTACCTTATCTGAATCCACTCAGATCTATTGCAATGTAGAACACATTCAGGACCCTAACCCTTCAGGTCAAGATTCTCATCTACTGCATTGATGATGAGAGAGGAAGTAGAGATGGGGAAGCAAAGGTTAAAGGGTTTTCAAGGACTCCCATAACCAATGCCATTCTGTCCCTGGATAGCTATCTGTATCATCACTGGAAGTAGCTTGAAGTGATTTCTGTTATTTGCAATAAAAGAGGCATCACTGCCATGCACTCAGGAGGCTGAGGCAGGAGAATTCCCATAAGTTTGAGGCCATCCTGGGATACACAGTGAGTTCAAGGCCAGTCTGAACTACATAGCAAAACCCTGTCTGGAAAAAAAGAGAGAGTGTGTGACTGTTGGTACACAACTTGGGAAGGAAAAAATGTAAGAACACATGGAAGGACTGGCCTTGGAATGGAGGATGTATACTTTTTTCTAAGAATCAAAAAAGTTCCCATAGAGAGAAGGGAGGGGAGGAAAAGAGGATGAAAAAAAAATTAAGATATGCTACATTAAAAAAACCTATGTTATATACACATATGTTATGTAATGCACACATACCAATTCCCTACAAGGGATGTAATCATTATGTACTACATGTATGTTCTAATAAAATAAAAATTAAAAGAGACTTGTAAATAAAGTTCCCATAAACTTATAAAAAGATAGATTTGATTTTTTTTTTTTTCAGCTCTGGGGATTGAACTCACAACCTCGCGCCTGCCAGGGCAGGCGCTTAAGGCACTGAGCCAAACTCCAGGCCCTGGTTTTTTGAGGCAGGGTCGCACTATGTAGCTCAGGCCGGCCTTGCTCTCGTGTTGTAGCCCAAGCCGACCTCGAACTCACAACACTCTGCCTACCTCAGCCTCCCGAGTGCTGGGATTAAAGGTATGCGCCACCACCCCTGGCGATTGATTTGATTTATCTGTAGCCTTAGTAAGAAGTAGCTATCAGAATTGTTTTACACTTGTTGAGTCAATTAACAACTTACCAAAGTGAACATTTTTCTATCAGTGTCAGCCCAGCTCTGAGTGTCAACCAGTCAATACAGTCTTACCAGAGTGACTATCTGCTGTAAAGACTGTCTATCTACTCACAACTCTAAAAACTCGCCAATCCTTGAACTTCACCTTCCCTCAAAACCACACGAGTAGACAGTTTAGGGTATGCTCTGCTTGGGAGCGACGGAGCGACCTAGCATCTGTCTCTTCCCCTACAGTAAGCAATACATTTAGTAAACATAACTGGTCCCTTCTGCTTTAAAAATTACTGTTCGTCAATCATGCATCCCTTCAGGTTTGAACCAGGGTGTTTATCATGACAGGTAATGGGAAACCCAATTCAAAATAGTTTAAACAATAATAATCAAATGTATTATCTCTCATAACTAGAGGTTCGAAGACAGTGCATGCTTAAGTGTCTCTGTCTTTCTCTACAGGAACCCTTGTTCTTAGCCTTGCTCCCTTCATCATGACAGGATGACTGCCAGATGCTTCTGTGTTTGAGTCCAACAAGATAAAAAAACCTCTCTGCCCCTCGGAATGAAAAGCTTCTTCCATTTCTGTCTGATTAGACCAACTTGTGGACTGAGAACAATCATCTGGATGGAATCATGTATAGATTAGCATAACCTTTGGCTCCTGAACAAATTACAGTCAAGAGAGATCATGTAATTATGCCTATATCTGCCTCAAAAACATAATCCTCCTGCCTCAGCCTCCTGAGGAGCTGGAATTATAGATGTGTGCCCCCACACCAAGCATAAAATGATTACATTGTAATTGGATTAAACTAATTAAAATCAATCCTAGAACTGAGGATAAAATTAGCTTTTTCTAAGTCATCTGGATTCAGGAAAAGTGGATACTGGAACAAAATTAAATTCTCTGGAAAAGAGGAAGGGAGAAATGGATGCTGGGAAGGCTGCCAGCCATACTCAATGAGCCGTTGGACCTTTGCTTTCACAGGTTTTCCCATCACCATCTTCTGAAGATCTCTAGGAGACTAAGTCTCTTTCCAGACCAGGTGGCCAGCTGCATGTTAGGTCTTCTATACCCAGATGATTCACAAACATTTCAAACTGTTACTCTTCCTATATTTTCTCTTCCTCATTTCCTCTCTTTTCTTTTATTTTCTTCTTTTATTTTATTTTATTTTATTTTACCACTACTAGGGATTGAATCTAGGGCCTTCATACTGAACTACATCCCTAGTCCTTTTTATTATTTAAGTTTTGAGACAGGGTCTGGCTAAGTCACTACGTTGCCAAGATGGGGCTTGAATTTACAGTCTTCCTGCCTCAGCCTCCCAGAGTACTGGAATCACAAGTATGTACCACCGGCTTCCTTTCTTTCTTTCTGTCCTGAGGCTCAAACCCAAGGCTTTGTGCATTCTAGGCAAGTGCTCGACCACTGAGTTACATCCCCAGCCCCCTTCCTGTATATTCTAATGTTGTATGTGATACATACTGCCATACCTCTATCCATCTATTCTTCCACATGACCTCCGTACACTTAATTCCATGAGCCAATAAACTAGTGGTCATTCTCTCTTTCCTTTCCTTTTTTTCTTTTCTCTTCTTTTTCTTTTCTTTCTGGTGTTGGGGAACAAACCTAGGGCCTTGTGCATGTTAAGCAAACTACTCTCAGCTCTCCTTCCTTTTTAATGCTGGTCCATCTCCAGTCATGTGATTCTCCTTCCTGACTATAACTCACATTCCTTCCTTCTCTACTTTCTACCTCAGCCTCTGTTTATAAAAACCTCCTATTTGATACTCCGCCTGCCATTCTAAGCCCTCTCGAATGGTCTTTTATATATTGTCAGCAGATAAGACTTCTAAAAAATTAATCTGATTCTATCACTCCTTAAAAGATTTTGATGAGCCAGGCATAGTGGTGCACGCCTTTAATCCCAGCACTCGGGAGGCTGAGGTAGGAGGAGCCTTGTGAGTTCAAGGCCGGTTTGGGCTACAAAGTGAATGTAGGGCCGGTCTGAGCTACATAGTACAACCCTCCCTTAGAAATCTAGGGCTAGGAGTTTGGCTCAATGGGTTAAGCGCCTGTCTGGCAGGTACGAAGTTGTGAGTTTGATCCCCAGTACTGCAAAAAAAAAATTTTTTTTGATGACTTCTCACCTGCAGGATAAAATCCAAGCTTATTTGCCTGGCTTAGGCTCTCATAACCGCACACCTGGCTCCTCCTCCCATCCTCCTTCTCTTGTTCTGGGTGCACACAGTGTCATGCTAACCATGCTGACTGGCTTGACTTTTCCCAGGCACTATGTGTCACTGTGTGCCCCAGGTCCCTCAGCTTGGTACTGGAGATTGAACCCACAGCTTTCATACTGTCTTAGTTACTTTTTACTGGTTGCCAAGACAAAATACCTGATGCCCAAAATTAGGGAAGGAAAGGTTTACTTCTTACAGTTTCTCGGGAGTTGCAGTCCACATTTAGTTGGCTTCAGGGCAGCATGGCGTGGCAGGGCTGCTGTTCATGGTGGCCGCAACCAGCAAGATGCGCTGGCGAGAGAGAGAGAGAGAGAGAGAGAGAGAGAGAGAGAGAAAGAGAGAGAGAGAGAGAGAGAGAGAGAGAAAGCACAAGAGGAAGACCTGCCTTCCCTTATACTGTATGTCAACTCCACCCCTGGGCGGGTGCAGCACTCACATTGCCAATCCCCATGCCAGACAACAAACCAATAAACTCAGTCCCATCAAAAGTATATGAGGACTTGGGGAGACATAGTATATCACCCAATACACATATTGAGCTACATCGCCAGTCCTTTTTTAGTTTTTATCTTGAAACAGTCTTTCTAAGTCACTCAATTGACCGGGCTAGGCTCAAAATTGTGATCCTCCTGCTTCAGCCTCCCAGAGTGCTGTGATTACAGGTGTGTGCCACTATGTTTGCCCCCATGTCTTTTTTTTTCTTTTTCTCCAAATGCATTTTATTTCAAGGAGAAAAAGAAAAAGAAGAAGAAAAAAACTAAAACAAAATTTCAAAACCACATCAGTCAGGGGTGCCCCCATGTCTTTAATGGACTTGTTCCCTCCACCTGAAATGCCATTTCCCTGGGCAAATGTTTACTGGTTTTTCAAGATTAACTCCAAAAGTCATCTCTGTGACTATCACAAATAAAATTAAGTACTTCATTCCTTAAGCATCTTCTGGACTCCGTTAAATCTTTAACATAGCAAATTTCTATATTGTATTTATGAAACGGTATTTATGCTTTCACTTGCCCTTGATAAGGGTGAGCTCCTTGAGGAAGGAAATTACGCTTTCATTCTCTTTCTGTATCCCATGCCTGCATGGTGTGTGTCATTTACTTTTGTGTGAAGATATGAAAGAGTTGATTAGGAATATGTAAGTTTTAGTAACTTTTGCATGAAGTTTGAGTAATTTTGCTGACCAGGGATATGTACGTTATAGCACAGACCCAGTGCCAGATGTCAAGTATAGTAAAGTATCCCACTGAGGGCTTAACTAGTGGTGTCTACTACTGAAGACTTGGTTTCTGTTTGGTCTTAGAAGAGCAACCTTAGGAAGAGCCTTGTTTCATCTGCAAGCCTGGGAGGTGTTGGGGTTTGAATCTCCCCTCAAAAACTCACATTGAACGTTTTAATGGTGGGCCCTTTAAGGGGTGAATAGGCCACAAGTGTCCTTTCCTTGTGAATGGATAAATGCAGTTGTAATGGGAGTAGTTTTCTAAGACAAGTCCAGCCCAGCTTCCTTTCACTGTCTCACACGTGCTTGCTCCACCATGTTATGACACAGGCTGTCTCTCTACCCTGTTATGAAAAGCCCTTGTCAAATGCCAGCACTGAATTCTCAGAATCCCTAGCTTCTGCAACTGAGAGGCAAATTACCTTCAATTGTTTATAAACTACTTGGTCTGTGGCATTCTCTTATAGTAGCAAAAACTGACCAAGATGAGTTGCATCTGCCCCTCCTGTTTTGGGATGATAAACACCTTGATGTCTGAAATAGAAACCAACAAGAGGACATAGAGATGGGCATACACTGAGCCACAGCCTAGATAGCACCCCAGTGCCAGCATGGTCTAGAGCAAGTAGATGCAGCACAGGGTCATCCTGTTTAAGAGGAGTTCATGTCCAGGATTAGGGGCTAGTGAACATAGGATGTGGATATAGTGCTTCAATGAAGCTAAAGGAGAGACAGCAACACGGTCTGGGAGCCACCAGGACTGTACCCATGAGTCTTGTTGCATACAGTAAGTATCCATTTGTTTTCATTGTTGATTAGTGTTCCATTGTAGAAATGGGCCACAATCTGCTTATCTGTTCACTTGTCAATGGATAATTAGACTGCATTTGAATTATTTCTAATGGGCCAGGAGTTTGGCTCAGTGCCTTAAGCGCCTGCCCTGGCAGGCGTGAGGTTGTGAGTTCAATCCCCGGTGCTGCAAAAAAAAATAAATAAATAAATGAATGAATTATTTCTAATTTAAAGCTGCAGTGAATATTTGTGTACAGATCTTTATGTGAAGATCCATCCATTACTTTCATTTGTCTTGAGTAAATGCCAAGGAGTAGAATGGATGGGACAACCAGTAAGTATATGTTCAACTTTTCAAGAAAGTACAAAATTGTTTTACAAAGTGATTATATAATTTTGTGTTCTCACCAGTAGTGTAAGAAAATTTAGTTGCCGCATAGTCTCTCCAATGTTTTATATGGTCAGTCTTTTTCATTAAAAAAAAAAAAAAAAATATATATATATATATATATATATTTTTTTTTTTTTTTTTTTTTTGTGGCACCGGGGATTGAACTCACAACTTCGCACCTGCCAGACAGGCACTTAAGCCACTGAGCCAAACTTCCAGCCCTAGTTTTTTTGAGACAGGGTCGCACTATGTAGCTCAGGCTGGCCTTGCACTCACATTGTAGCCCAAACCAGCCTGGAACTCACAAGGCTCCTCCTACCTCAGCCTCCAGAGTGCTGGGATTTAAGGCGTGTGCCACCACACCTGGCTCATTAAAATATTTTAATAAAAATGTTATATTGCTTTTTTCTCTGTTGCTTGTGATTGAACCCAGGACCTCATGCATACTAGGCAAATGCTCAACCACTGAGCTACAACTCCAGCCTCTCATTGTGGTTTTAATTTGTATTTTCCTAGTGGAAGTGACTTTGTGCATTTTTTCATCTGCTTACTTGACATCTTTATTTCTTCTTTTTTAAAAATTTTTTATTTTAAAGATAGTAAAATTCAACAAAACATAGCAGAACGATGTCATTCAAAACAAAGCAGTAGAACTGGTACAGAACTTCTAAGAAAGATACTATGAAAACAATAGCTACTATACTATATCTTGTTATTTTCAGAAGAGTTGACCATTCCAACAGGTATAGTAAAATCAAACAAACAAACAAACAAACAAACAAAAAAGCACAATGTTATGGTTTATACATTGTGTCAACTTGAGAAGTCTAGCAGCTTAATTAAGTAACTCAGCAGCTCTACATCCTGGGGTGTAGAGCACAGTTACCTGGTCATTGTTACAATTTGAGAAGGTCAGAAGTTTAACTGGGAGACTCAGCAGGGAGCCAGGGGTCTTACTTTGTAAAC
>RJWM01047567.1:0-11864 GCA_004363535.1 Dasyprocta punctata | reverse complement strand
TGTGTGTATTTTATATATAGATAGATATAATATATACATATATATGCATTTATACTAGGACACTAGCTCTATTAGTTTGCAATTTTTTTACCATAGTAAAATATGCACATAAAATCAGTGTTCATTCCTTTGAACATAATTACTTGAAGTAATAAAATGGCCCTGACCACTCTCAACATTATGGTATATATGAAATAACTTTAAAAGCATTTAACTTACTTTTAAATACTTCTTTGTAATCTGAAATCTCTTTCAAAGATAAATAATTTATTTATACTTATTTTCATGAAATGTTAACTATGTATTTAGTTAGAATAAAAAACTAATCTATGTGCTTTAGATTTTTATTACACTATATTACCAAGCTTTTAATTCTTAATAAAATTCAAAGGGAAATTAGAGTACTTAACCCATACTCCTGACTGCAAATTTGTGTACTCTCATTTTCTGATCATTTTAATTCATTTAGTCCTAACTACTAAGCATACCAAGTGACTCTCTATCATCTTGCTTTAGATGCCAGAAGTTTAGAACTGTGGTATTACCCTACTTTAACACCTCTAAGTGATTATCCTACTTGTCCTTTGCTGATGCTGAGAAAGACATCTCCTACATGCATAATTTATACTAACCTTATGCAACAAGGCACTGATTTGAAGTGAAAAAGCAATGCAGACTTAATAATGTTGCTGAAATTTGCACAAGGAGCAAATAATTTGGGAACACCCGCATTCACTCTTTTTCTAGAGTTAGAGGATTTAGCACCATTAGCATTTAAGATAAAGATCTTCCTTAGTTTTAGTTTTTGAATCCTTCTTATCAGAACCTATCATAGATTCTCCAGCACAAGTTGGAGAGTATGTTAAAGTTTAATACTGAAAAATTTTAATAATATGTGAAATCTTAAAATGTAAATCTGATAGAGTAGAAGGTTGAATGAGTTAACAGACACTGGGAAAGGAGAAGGAGGGGTCAGAAACAGGTAGAAATTTACAGATAATAGAAATAAATTCTAGCTCTCTATTGTGACATATGATAGCTATTGTTCAAAGTGCTTTATTTTACGTTTCACAACTGCTAAAGAGATTTTCATACTCCTCTTACAAAAAATGATAAATGTTTGATGTTAGATAGAATTTATTTTGAATTTGATAACTCCACAAAACATTGTACTGTACCCTATATATACGTACATTTTATTTTATTTTATTCCTTTTTACTTTAATTACAGAGTTCCTTGTACTTTCATTCCCTCTCTCCAAATCCTCATCTTTTCTGTCCTTTGAAAGAAGAAATAGTGCTATATATTGAGTCATAACTCAAAACAAATCTTGCTCAATCTATGAAGTTAAAGCAAGGGTAATAATCCATAATGCAGATCTCTCAAGCAATACCCTGAAGGGAGAAGTGCATATTAATTCCTTAGAGGGATTTATAGTCACCTGCGTTTGCTATTGGTAATAGTTATTCATATCTAAGTATAATATAAAACCATTTACTATGTAGAAAAAAGGCATCTTACACTTCCAGATTAGGACTGTCTTTAACAAACATAATGCAAATGATAAAGGTAATTTTAGAAATAGAGGAACTTACTGTGAATAATATAGTCTAACACAGTATATCTAAAAGTATAAACCCAACATACAATAACTATAAAATTATGAATATGTGTACTTACTCATTTTACATTAATATATGAAATGTATTTTATAATTATGCATTTGGGCACTAAACTGTCTCTGAAAATAATTTATGTATTATATTCATATTTAATTTTTTAGATTAAAACATTATATTCCCAGATCAAGGGTGTTTCAAATACACTTAAATATTTTTAAAAAGAAATAAAAGTGAACAACACGTTTTGCATTTATATTCATTTAAATAGTTAATCAGGATCCTTAGTCATTTCAACCAACTTTGTACACAGTACACATATGGATCTCATGGTGGTACATTTATCAGTCCAATTCAATCCACCACTTCTATTTAGTGGTCTTTAAAATGATATTATAATGTCATGTCAGTGTGGCTTTTACCTTGGCAAATCTGTACACTTTGATTCTACCCAATCTGCTACCCTTCCCTCTGGTGGTGTCTTAAGTAAAATTCAACACATCAACTCAGATTCTAAAATAGCTAGCAAACTCTTCATATATATACATAAATTTATGTATGCAGATATATATGCACAAATGTATATATTCAATATTAACCTATAAACAAAGCAACTGGATTTTATATTGTTAAAAGCAGTATCAGAAATAGAATAATAGGTAAAATTTTTGCATCATATCAAATTCAGAATCTTCTATGAACTCAGAAAATATCACCATGAAAATTTTCAGAAGTGCAATACAAGTTCTGTTTCACTCTCTGAGGCAAGCGATTGTTCCCAATTACTAAGAGCTTTTCTGAATTAAGGCAGATATAGTATGTCCACTTTTCATGGGGATCGTCAGCAGGATACTGGGGTTTCAGGGAATACAAGAGAAGGCATCAAAGAAGTGATTTTGTGGAAGCTTGCGGGTTCTCCATGAATCGTTGTGTCAGCTGACTTCAAAGCAGCATGGCTAGAAGAGGGACAATAGTTCCTGGTGTCAGAAGACATCAAAAACAATCACAAAGTGGGCAAGAGCAAGCCTCTTTGCCTCCCTTACATTGCTTGCAGGCTACCCACCCTAGGGCAGGTGTACCTCTCACACCAGCTCTGTGCCCTCCCCTTGCACAAGCTAAGGATGTTTACAAAGTGAAGTCCCTGGCCTCCTGCTGAGTCACTTAGTTAAGCTTCTGAACTTATCAAGTTGATACAATGAACCAACCGTTACAGTACTCTAGGGCATAGACAGCCTTCCTAGGGCATCCTCACTACACTTTTGGATGCAGAACTGCTGGGTTACTTCGTTAAGTTTCTAAACTTCTCAAGTTGTTTCAATGAATCAACCATAACAATCTACCCCTTGTCAGCTTGGCAACCAGACACATTTCTGTAAATTGGTTTGTAGATATAAAGACATGCTTATTCTTATCATTTCACAACTTGAACATGATAACACAGTTTTAACAACCTTTAGAATGAGAATTAAGTCTATCAATATTATATTACATTAGGAGCATATTACTCTGCCCCTGGCTCCCCAAAACCTCATGTACATCCTATTATGCAAAAGCCTTTAGTCCATCCCTAAGAGTTGCAACAGTCCTAACAGGTTCAGCATTGCTGAAAAGTCCAAGTCCCAAGTCCCTGAGATGTAAGGCAAAATCTTAGCTGCAAGTCACTACACAAATGAAAAAGTAAATGCTTTCAACATTCAGTGGCACAAGATAAACATTTCCATTCCAAAATGTAAAAACAGAGGGATATAAAGGATTGGATGCAAGTATGTGTAGTGGTGGATGCCTGTAAACCCAGCACTTAAGAGCCTGAGGCAGGAGGATCACTGTGAGTTTGAGACTAACCCGGGCTACAAAGTGAGTAAAAATCCACTTTGAACTGCATGGTGAAACCTGTTCCAAAAATAGCAAATAATATTAACAACAACAATAATAATAATAGAGACCAAAAGAAGTCCAAAATACAGAAGGGCAATCATTAACTTCTGTACTTCCATATGCGGCATCTGAGGCAATCTGTGGCAAATTGTGAGCTCCAAAGAGCACGAGTGCTTCCACACCTATGACCCCTCTGGTGGTGGGAGTTCCCATGTCTTCTCTCTTGGGCCCACTCGTCTCCCTCTTTGCAGGTTTCCTCAGATAATTCCCCTTCTTGAATTTTCCAACTTTCTGGGGCCTCCACTACACCTTTTCCTTCACCCTCACAGCTTCACATGCTGCTCTCTCAGGGGCACAGAGCTGGGCTTCCCAGGCTTTCTTCTGAAATTTGGATGGAAACCTTCTTTTAATTTTTTAATTTTTTTCTATGTTTCACCACAGTTTGTGAGTAATTGGACTCCTAAATGTGGCCTCCTCTTTCACGTTTCAAAAGAATGCGGGGAAAATCTCTGGTTTGACTGAACCTAGTGGTGTAACAATGACCTCTGCTTCCTATGAATTCCAGCAGAACACTATAAATTCATATCTAAGGCAGAGTTGTTAAATTGCTGCCCCTTCATTCTTATATAGATTACTACACTTATTTACTAAAATGATTGGATTAGATATGCCATGATTTCAATGTAGACACCAATCTACATGACCAAAAGAGAAAATTCCAGGGAATCAAGATCTAATTGTGCACATTCTGTATTTCAATGAAAATATTCCTACTCCTGGAGAATGTAATTCATGTTAACGTGCTCATATTACACCTTACAGTATTTTCATTTTTAAACATGCATAATATTTCATCTATTTTTTATTTGTACTTGTTTAGAGAGCATAAAGTTTACATTCATCTCAAGGAGAAAGTACATGCAATGAACATGTCTTGATTCTTGATCTAGACATGATACAGCTGCTCTTCCTAAGTTAACATTGTTTATTCTTCAAATATGCAGTTCTCTGTAAATACCATAGTTCCTTAAAGACATTCTAATGTCTTGGCTTTTCCAATATCACTTCAGTTTATATAACTTTTCAGTACATATTTCATAATGCATTGTCTTTATCTTCTTTAAAGTAACAATAACTTCAAGAAGAGGATCATTTAAAATGTGACTCAGTATTGCTATAAATACAAGAAAGTAATTTACAGGTAATATCAATCATCCTGTGAATTACCAATTTTATTATTGTATCACTTTATATGTCAATAATTACACCATTTTTCCAGAATTGTATGATAGTTTTTGTTTTAATAATAAAGCAAATTCATGTTTTAAAAAGATCTTATGAGTATTTAAGGTTCACCTTCCTTTTATCTATTTTTAGAGAATAAAAAATCACTTATCAGCTTTAGGTCTATCCCTCTATCATATGAACTGTTAGTTAATTTTTTTAACTTTTCAGGTGAAACCTCTAATTTTAAAAATTGCATATTCTAGGATTTCATCAAATGAGATATTTAATTGGATCTTACAAAAATTATTTTAAGCACTTTCTCAAGAGTCTGACATTCATGTAAAGGATTTTTTTTTTAAAAAGTACATTTAGAATATGTGCTTTATCTCCTTTCACTAGATTGGATGGTGGACCCTAGTCTTATACACATAACAAGGACAAAGCCATATTTCCTGGTAATCCTCTCTGAATGTTCCCCAGAGAGCCCACGTGCTCATCTCTCATCCCTGTCCTCCTCAGCAGTGATACCTGAGTGAACAATCGGAGGCCTCACGAATCCAGGCCGTCTTGACGTGGATGTGGGCTGCAGTTCCCATATGTGCAGTCCGCATGAACTTGGGAGAGTCCATGGGGATTTGGACCACAGGGGTCAGGTCCAGAGTACACAGGCTGGCCCTGGGCCAACGTTAGCAAAGGAACGCTGCCAGTTTAAAAAAAAATACTCCTAGGTGTGCTAAGTTTCAATCCATTGGAGAAAAATATGTTATTCTATTCAGATTCTCCCAATATAATTGTATCTCAAAGCCTTAAGGGATCACGTGTTTTCCGTATTTACTATTCATTCGGTGCATCACCGGAATGTGTCCCCAGGTCTTTCACAGTTTAGATTGTATTGGGCAGCAAACTTCTATATTAAAACCTAATGTGAAAAATTTAACATAAGCTCATTGGAAGAAATTCTTGAAATATCTGGCACTTAAAGATTAATTTTTATTGTGTTTTAGGTAGAATTTCTTGTCAAATTGTTCTCAGATTGGCAATAATTATTAAATGACAAAAACTGTTTCAAGTCTTAATGTGCATAATAAAGGGTTTTTACTTTGTTTTGTTACTTTAAGGGTTTCTGAATACATCTTTTTTATTTGTTTGTTTGTTTTCTTTTGTGGCTCCGGGTATCAAACTCACAACCTCACACCTGTCAGGTTGGGGTGTAAACCGCAAAGCCAAACTCCCAGCCCTAATTTTTTTGAGGCAGGGTGGCTCTATGTAGTTCAGGCCGGCCTTGCACTCATGCTATAACCCAAGCCAGCCTCGAACTCACAACGCTCCTCCTACCTCAGCCTCCCTAGTATTGGGATTAAAGGTGTGCACCAGCACACTTGGCTACATTTTATCTTTTTGAAGAACTCATTCCTTTTTTTTTTATTGTTACATCAGTCACCTGTATTACTTTTATTTTTATTATTCATTAACTTCATTTCGGGTATTTATTATTCATATTATTTAACTGGATAAGAGTTTTACTACTCATTGTTTTATTACTTTGAAATGTATCGTTACATTGCCCATTTCATATGGCTCTGATTTTCTAACATACATACTCATACCAGTAAATACCTTAGGACTACCTTCAAAGTTGTCCATAGCTTTCAGTGTGTTTTATTTCCAGTTTAAATCTGATTCTACACATTTTCGAAGTCTTCTTTTTGATGACTTCAAAGACACACTATTTACTCAAAAGTGTATTGTTTAATCCGCGAGTATTTCTCTATTTCCTGTAATTTTTGGTGTTACCAATGTCTATTACTCTTTCATAGTGGTCTGATATACAATGAACTGTATTATCTTTTTATACATACTGAATTAAGGCCTAAAACACAATTTTAGTATACTTGTACATAGTTTCACGAGCTGCTGTTGTTGGAAAGAAAATTCATTTTTTTAAGAGCAGAATTTTTTTAAAGGAAGAATTTATTAAAAGGAAGAAAAATTTCTATCTAATAGACACAGCGGGGCCTGGAAGGTGAGTTTCTTGGAAAGAAAATTCTGGAGAAGCATGCTAAGTACAACTGAGTTATACTGTAGTTTAATTACATCATTTCTTGCTGATTGTTCTTTGGTTTGGATGGTTCATTTATTTATGAGAGTGGAGTACTGAATTTAACAATAAGTAGTATAGTGGAGCTTATCTTTTGTGTTCACTGATGTTAGTTATAAAAAACTGGAGTCATCAAACTTCACTGTGTACACATTTGTAATCATGACAGATTCTTATTGGAGTGTTCCATCATGGTATGTAGTGTCTTTATGTCTTTTCTTATTAAATTTGACTTGAAGTCTGTTTTATCAGGTACAAGTATAAGTACTCTGATTTGCTTTCAGAATTCATTTATATGGAATATTATTTTCCATCTTTTTAGTTTCAGTATGTGTGTGTTTGTGGTAGTGATGTGTTTCTCGAAGGCAAAATATAGTTGGCTCCTTGTTTTGATCCAAATTAGTTGTCTTTTAATTAAAAATTAAGGATTTTACATATAGAGTCACAGTAGAAAAGTATGTCTAAACTCATGTCAGTTTTTATTGTTTAAAGCAATATATGTGCACCAATGTTTATAGCAGAACAATTTTTAACAACCATGTCTTTGAAATAATTCAAATGCCCATCAATCACAAAATGGATAAAAACAATGATACTTTTATGTAATAGAGTACTACTCAGCTAAAACGAAGGATAAACTTGAGGCTTTTATAGGTAAATGGATGCAACTTGAGACCACAATCATAAGTGAAATAAATCAGACTTGCATATATAAATATCATATTGTCACCTTAGCATAAAAATATTCCTTGTTTTTTTAGTTTACTCTTCTAATAATATTTATTATTTCCTGTGTGTTCTTGCTGGTGTTCATATTCCCCTTTAAGAATATTACTCCTTTCAGTACCCAAGCAAGATTAGTTGAGTTGTGATGAATTCCTTTAATTTTTGCATACATGGAAGATGCTTTTTGTTGTTGTTTTCTTTTATTTATTTATTTTTTTGGTACTGGGGATTGAACTCACAACCTCATGCTTACTAGGCAAGCGCTTAAGCTGCTGAGCTAAATCCCAGCACAGAAAGATGTTTTTTAATTCTGAAAGATTTCTTTGCAGGATACAGTAATCAAAGCTGGCAATTATTTTACTTTTGATCTTTAATTATGTCATTTCTCATTCTCTTGATCTTCAGTTTCTTCTGAGAAGTAGCTGTGTTTCTGCTGAGTTCACTATGATAACTTATTTGATATTTCTCTACTGAAACTTTCAATAATGTAGGCATTTCAACACTGTTATTCAGTGGGCATTTTTTTTCTGGTTTTCCTTTGGGTTATAACTGAATTCTGTATTCGAATGTTCATATCCCTACTGAGATCTTAGAAATTTTCAGGTATCACTTCATTGAAAAACTTTTGTATTAACCTGTATATCTGCTCCTTATCACCAACTTGCATTTGTGCTTTGTTTACTTGATTGATTGTAAATGAGTACCAGGGTTTGGTGTATTCCATTTATAGATTCTGATATAGTTTCTTTTCCTGTATTATTGTGCCTTGTATTCAAGCACTGACATTCTTTCTTCTGCTTGATCTAGTGGTGAGTTTTTCAACTGAATTTTTCTTTAACTTATTGAATTTTTTTCAGCATAATGGATAGAATACATGTAGAGCTTTCACACAGAATTACTAGCGCTTTCAAAAAGATTTTGAGGCAGGGTTTCACCAAGCTGTAAAATTACACAGGCTGGGACAAAACTTGCAAACTGTTCAACTCAGCTGTTTGAACATGGAATCCCAGCCATGTGCCAACACCCAAAATTGAGCTTCTCTTATCCAAAATTTCTGTGTTTTTTTTCCAAAAACTTCTTTATGGAAATGCTTTTTCATATCTTGTATTTTACTTGTCAGTTCTTTTGTTTTCTTTTTAATTTTATCTTTTGGAATTCATTTTTTTAATAGTCAATTTTTAAATTTATTTTCCAACATTGCATTAACTGTTGAATTTATGGATTTGGGCATGAAATCAGTTTTTACCTTGTTTTCTCATGTTTCTTGCGTTTCTATGCTGAGATTTTAATCAGTCACAGACTTTAGAATCTCTTCCAAATTTATACAGAAACATCTGGAAAATTTCATTATCTTAACAATGTGTGGTTGACTATTATTTTGTTGAGAAACATTAGAATTAATTATAAATAAACTTGGTTGTGTAGGTTTCCTATGGTCTTCTCCCTCTAATGATGGGTTTTGATATTGTATATATTCTTTTAAAACATAAAGGACAAAGTGTTTGTGTAGATCATGAAAAATAGGGTTCACCTAACAATTAATTCAAGAGTATGGTAGACAAAACATTATGTGGGGTGCTAGTTTTGTGGTCCTATATTCTTGTTCATAATGCATTCTCAGTCTCGTATTTTACATGCACAAGGTCTCTTTAGAAGTGACATGCACAAGAGTTGAGTTAATTCTCTTTTTTTACAAAGACAGTGAATGTTAGGGAGTGGAAATGCAGGTCCTCCTTAGCTATCATTACTAGCAGATTAGTTATTGTATGGGGGTTGTTCTCTACTCTTTTAAGTAAAGTAGGTGATAGGTAGCCATGGGACTACTTCGTGGCTCAGTTAGGTCTGATTTGTCTTCACTGCAATGGATTAGGATCAATTGAAATAAAACTACCACTGAGTCAACCACTCCAGTCGTGATCTTCTCTACTGGAGAGGAAGGAAAGTAGCAGTAGAAATCACAGTGAAGAAAGAAACTAACTGTGGACCCACAGTCAGAAAACTATCAACTATAATAATGTTAAGAGAAAAAAGAAGAGAAGTGGATAAAACATTATAGAATAACCTAAAATTTAAAATTGAAATTTAAAAATTCTTGCTATTATAGCAAGTTTTATCATTAAATGTAGAAAAATGACACACTTAAATGAAAGAGAACAGTATAATACAAAAAATGAAAAATGCAATTAAGTACAACAAAGTTAAAAATAAAATACAGGAGATGAATAAAAGGATGAGATAAAAGGTTCTGAATTCCTCCCTCAGAGGCGAGTGAATTAAGCCTCTCCTTTGTGGCTGTGCTCACTCACTCTCAGAGCGTGTGGTCACTGTCTGGAGCGAAAGGCAAAGGTCTGGGCCACAAGAGGGTCCCACACTGGCAGAGCTGCATACACAGTGGAGGTGTAAGGTCACAGCTCATGTTTATGCACACAGGTTCCAGTCTGTGTGCCTGGGTATGGGGCAGATCCCCAAGTCGCCCCAATCCCTCCCACAGGCAAAACTGCAATCCACACAGCCCTGCCAGGAGGTAGCACATATTTGACTTGCTGACCTCAGTGTGTGCACCATGGGGCAGGACACATGTGGAGACCAAACTGCCCTGTGCCCTTCCATCCCTCTCACAATCAGAGCCTCGGTGTTATGTGGGTCACACTGCGGGGGCAGCGGGTGGGGAGGGCAGGATGCACTCAGACCACAGACCACAGGACACACTCAATCCATGTCCCTGGAGGTATGGCAGCTCTCCACACTCAGAAACTCTTCAGTCACAGAGCTCAGGTCACATGAGTCACCTCAGAGAGTGGTGCTGAGCTGGCCTATAAGTCCCAGCCTGTGCACCTTGAGGAGTGACAAACGCCCATGCAGTATCGAGCCCCTCACATGCAGAGCTTCAGTGTTTCATGGGTCAGGCTCAGAGGAGGACACATGGCTCCTGACTTTCAGAACATCAGTGTGTGGGCCTTGAGTGTCACCGATGTCTAAGCTGCTGCTTGTACTGATGATGTTCAGAGCGAGGAGACAGCACTCCGACCTTTGATTTGTGCACTTAGGAGTGAGCACAGGCTCCGAGTCATTTGCCTCCCAGAGTTCTGACACTGTTCACCCTGGCTCCTTACTGACACCTCACACAGCCAGGTTTCTTCCTACTCCCATGTGGTGTGAGCACCAAGCATGGTGTCCTCCATTCCATCACAGCCTGTGCTCCCCAGAGGCACACCAGGTGAGGCAGTCCTCCAGCCACCACTGCCCTGTGCAGCCTATCTCCTGTATTATACCTGTTTCTTTAGTAATTCTCGTATGTCATTGTGGTAATTTTTCATTAATGACATTGATTTTAATATTTTTTGTTAAGATCATTGCTTAAGTATTTGTTTTTAGTTACCATTTAATAATTCATTATGAAAACAATAATGCGGATGTATTTGAGCGATAGAATGATAATGTGCAATGTATCTACACACATATTCTCTTTGCAATGCATTTATTTAATGTTGACCTTATTTAATTCATCCTCTGTTGATGTTGAACACTCATAATAGCTCTCAGAAACAACAATTTACTACTAAACACCTTAAGAGATATATCATGGAAACAAATACAATACCCATACATAATTGCAATATTATAACATTTTTGAAATACTATGTCATTACTATGCCTACATTTCATAATCAGGACATACCGAAATAACTCTTGTCTTAAAATTGTATGTGTAATTGATGGATCAAAGGTAGTCACCTCTTTCAGACCTACGGGCTGCGTGTTGTGGCCAAGACCTTCAGCTATAGCTGGGTGTGAGAGGGATGGCTGGGAGCGATGGGGTGGTTTTAGTCATAATGAAGAAAGAGTTAGTGACATCTTCCTCTGTCCCTCTACGGACTGAGGTCATGATCCACTAAGATCTCAGGGTTCTCAGCAGACAATGCTGCAGTGTTTTCCGTAGCAGTGAGGGCTATCAGAGTCTTTAGAGGTGAAGGTCTCTACTATTGTTCTGATTTTTTCTCTTTGGCAGGGAAAATGCAATCGAGGGTACCAGGCTTGCTCCCAAATCTGCTCCTGGGCAAGCTCACCATGAAAGTAGCACCACTTCCTGGGCCATGGCCCCCATAGAGCACTGATGAGCCTGTGGTACAGAGCAGGCACACATGGGGAAAGCCCATGGCTCTGGATCTGAACAGCAGTGGTACTGGTGACCAGGATGTAGGCTCCCCACTGCTGGGCTAACTACCTTGGGTATTTCATTATAATGAAGGAAAGCTGGCTGACCTGCAGGGTGAAGTCAGACTGCAGTGACTACAGCCCAGGGTTCTGAAGAGCAGAC
>RJWM01047566.1:0-11869 GCA_004363535.1 Dasyprocta punctata | reverse complement strand
TAATTCTTTATTCCTAAAATTCACACATCATAACTATTATGTTTGCATGTGCCAAACAATACTTTGAAATTATACAATACATGATTAGCAAAGGACACCATAAACTCCAAGATGCCAAGTGCTAAGTGTGTGAACTTTTTCAACACGACTCTTCGCTCAATAGATGTTTAATGATTTTCTAACACAGAGCTCTCAAAGGTGCCAATACTGCCCTCTAGGGGAGGGTGCTCCAGAATGTTTGGTTGTCACAATGATAAAGGGATTTCACTGTTATTTAGCAGGTGAATTCCAATGACACCAGATGTACTGCAAAGGAAAGGGCAGTTTGACACAACAAAGACTTACAAATACCACATAATCTCTGAATGTCTCTCTGGCCATTCACGTAGAAACTAGTATGTTATACCTTATCCTAATATTGATTTTTATTCTAGCATTCACCATACTGTACTTCTTTGTTTTCATAAGCTTCTGTAATTAAACTGCTTCAGATTTTTTAAAATCCAAACATTCATTACAAGTATGTCAAAGTCTTTGACCCAGAGTATAAGTAACTATCTGACTACTGTATTGTCTTCTGGCGTAATCATGCCCAAGCATTTATATTCTGAAATATTTATACTATTATAAATTATGTTTACTTTTCTTTTATATTACAATTATGCATTATATTCATTTTTATGTGTTATGCAGGTTACATAATCTATGAATTTCATTTAAGGGTAATGAAGAAATAGGACATAAATTATTGGTTGCCAAAAAGGAGCATTAAATCTGATAAGGCTGAGAATCTTAACATCTATTAAACGATACCTACCTAAGAAGCACTGGGCCACAATTTTAAATATCCTATCTAACTTAAATATCAAAACCACCATGTGAAACACATGACCTAATGCTTATAGTAGGACTCTGAAGTCAAAACTGCTTGAGTCCAAATCCTGGGCCCATCATCTACAGGCTATCACCAGCACTGTTTTTTTCCATCTGTATAATGGTAATCATAATAGTCCCCATCTAATAAAATTGTTATAAGAATTAAATAAGAGAAATCTACCTTTAGCATTTGTATCTAGCTGTGGTAAATCCTCAACATTAGCTAATTATGCTATTGCTATCACCATTTCTGGATCTTAAGTATTTCCCCAGGGTCACAGTGGAATAAGCAAAAGAAGTAGAAGAGCCTCAATTTCTCACAAGTGATGTATTTAAACACTACACTCTCATAGCAGGGTCTTACCTCCTATCATCTGGTGACAGTGAGCAGGGCATTTAATGGCCCTGAAATTCAACCTCACAAGCACATACTCGGGAATGAACTTGAAATGGGAAAGTAGTCCTCTATTCCTTGGTCCCTCTCAGTCTCCAGGGGTCTGTTTTGAGGCCTCCCAGTACGCTTAGGAACAAATGAAGAGATCAGAGCTATTTGAACAGCATGCAATTTTTTCTTTGAGCACTGATGTTGGACGCTATCTCTGACCTTCTCTACACTGCCACTCTTATTGAGGAAAGGAACTCTCACCTTCAATTTCTCTTTAGAAGAATGTGATGATACTGCCACCAATTTAAGATAGCTCAGAAAAACAGTAATGTACAACATTCGTACAAGAATTTACTATGTTACTATAGTATATCAGGAATTGGGTCAAATACAATAAATAAGAGTATAACTAGAATGTGATGATTGATTTCATGTATCAACTTAACTGGGCCTCAGAGTACTCAGATTTTTAAAAAAAAACATTACTGCCCCTTCAAGGGTGGAATAAGCATTATCCACTTCACTGAAGACTTTTAAAGAAGAAAAAAGCAGACGACAGGAGAATTCTCTCTCACCCCAACTATTTCAGATGCAGTATCAGTCCTCTGGTTTGCAGGCCTTCAGTCTCAGACAGGGACTTACAACACTGGACTTCCTAGATCTCTGACAGACCATGGGAGCTTTTCGGCCTCCATAATTGAAAGAGCCAATTCCTTATAATAAATTTTCCTCTCACATTTGTATGTGTGTGTGCCACTGGTTCTACTTCTCTGACAAACTCTGACTAATATGAAAGTTTAGTAAGAGGACACAGCATCTAGTAAGAACAAACACTGGTAAATTCAGGGAGAAAAAAAAAATCACATATCCTGGAGTACTCCAGATAGAAGAAAAAGAGGAAGAAAGAAAACAGAAGAAAAGCCATAGCAAATAAGTGGTAAGGGAAAGATGCAGCATTATCACTTTTTTTTGTACAAAATTAATAAACTAGCTTTGTTTATATATTTGTGACAATTACTCATTAGGAGACTGAAAAAAAAGTTTATTTAGACTTTTACATAAAATCCTATCATGTGTTAAAATGTATTTTCAGTCATGGTCCCAGAAAGCTTATATTAACACTGAAAGCATGCTGAATCATGTTTTTTAAATAAGTTGAAAGACACTGCTAATGTATCCAGCAGAAATATTTAATGTACATATCAAACTATTGTTTTTAAATTAACAATAATTTAAGCTTAAATTGAACAGATTTTTATAAGCTTATAGGAAGGCAAAGTGTTAAAGGAAGATTTCCTTGACTCAAAGATCAAGGAAACTATGATATAAACCCTGAGGCAGTTTGCCCCTGCAAGGCACAGAGCCTATCTTTAAACATCTTTACAGCCTCAGCATTTGCCTAGGACCTAGTATAAACTAAGCACAGGATAAACACATGGATGCTTCTGGAAAGTTCAACACACCATGGCAGGTGAAGACAGAGAGAAAGAAGAGTAAATTGTGATTTGTACTGAGCACAACTTACAGGTGCTTAGCAGTGCTTTGTGCTGAGCTGGATTTTTGTTTGTTGTTTGTCTTTTAGGTGTTTGTTTTTTGTTTTCACCAAGAGTCAACCTACTGAATCACACACTGGATATGGTCACTGATTTCAACTCTTAACTTGTATTTCCCTCTCCCGCTTTGCCACATGTAAGAATGCGAAGAATTCAGGCAAATCAGATCACAGGAGGATTTTCTAGCTATTTAAATATACTTAAAAGACTATTTCTTCATTATCTTAAGAGTTTCAGGAGCCAGGTATGGAGGTTCATGCTTGTAATCAGCTACCAAAGAGGCTGAGGCAGGAGAAACACAAGTTTGAGGCAGCCTGGACAACTTAACAAGACCCTTTCTCTAATTAATTAATTAATTGAGGAGGATATGTAGCTCAGTGGTAGAGAACACTTATCTAGCATATACAAAGCCCTGGGTTCAATCCCCAGCGCCACAAGAAATAATGTTTCAAGCAAAGACTTTTTAGTTTTGGTTTTGGGGTGTGTTTTATTTTTACTTTGTTTTTGAAACAGGATCTCACTGTGTAGTTCAGGCTGGCCCTGACCTCACTGATAGCCCAGATTAGCCTTAACTGGCAGTGATCATCCAGCCAAAGTCTCCTGAATATTGGGATTACAGGCATACACTGCATCATGCCCAGCAGGGAAAGACTTTTAAATAGTAAAGCTGAGTAGAATCATAAAGACAAAGACTCAAGGATAAATGTAATGTGAAATTTAGAACTTCTTAATGTGATAAAATAAAATTAAAGTTATACACAATTCAGCAATTAAAACAGTTAAAAGAAAAAAGCAGAAAATGAAACTAGGATAATTTCCTAAAAATACTTTTTTTTTTTTGCAATTTGTTTAAACCAACAAGAAATAACATCTAGGGCCAGGGATTTAGCTCAGCAGCACAAGTGCCTGCCAGGCAAGCACGAGGTCATGAGTTTGATCCCTGGTACCAAAAAAAGAAAGAAAGAAAGAAAGAATACCTAAGTTAAATCCTACTAAGTGATTTATGTACATAAAAGGGAATTAAATCACATGTAGGTTTCTATGCACACAGACTGTTTCTAGAAAAAATACAAATAGGAGCAGAAGTTTCCTCTAAGAAGAGCAACTGACAGTTTGTGTAATAAGAACTTTTTTCATTATTTATGTTCTTATATTGTTCAAGTTGTTTAGTATGGTTTATATCACTCTTTAAAAACATCGAAACAGTAGTTTCTCATGAAAGTATATGAGTTCATGGACATAAAATACTCAACATAGTATTCAAACACTTTGTTACATATAACATACACACATGCATTCACATATACTACATGTGTCTTTACAAATCAACACAATGAAAAATAAAAGTGCTCCAAAAAAATAGGCAAAAAATATGAAGTACAGCATTAATTTATAACAAGTGGCCAATAACGCAAAAAAACAGACCTGAGGATCAATGGAACAGAATAAAACATACAGACATAATTACGAACACACTCAGCCACCTTATCTTTGACAAAGGGGCTCAACAACCCTGCATCCAGGAATTTTTTTTTTTCCCCTGGCACCAGGGATCGAACTCACAGGCTTCACGCCTGCCAGACAGGCGCTTACACCACTGAGCCAAACTCCCGGCCCTAGTTTTTTGAGGCAGTGTCGCACTATATAGCTCAGGCCAGCCTTGCGCTTGCATTGTAGCCCAAGCTGGCCTCGAACTCACAACGCTCCTCCTACCTCAGCCTCTCGAGTGCTGGGATTAAAGACGTGCATCACCACGCCCAGCTGCATCCAGGAATTTAACCTATAGAAATATTTAAGACAAGTAGAAGAGAAGTCCTCCTCTCACAGGGTCATTAAATCTCCTACAACAACAACAAAATCTTTCTGATTTTATGAAAGGACAGAATTCAGGGCAACCACAACCAGCAGAAAGTGAGAGAGAAATTCCAAAAACGAGAATCAAGAGGGAATGCCAGATTTATGTACAAATCCAGAGACAACTTTTCGTTGACCCTGAGCCACACACAGGTCAGATTCTAAGTTGGTCCAGTAAGGCTAAAAGAAATGAACTGATAATTTTTGTTGCTACCCACTGCGGGGAAGCCAAAACTTGGTTAGAGTGAGAGTTCAGCCAATGTAACTGCAAAAATAGTAATACTCCACAAAGAACAGAACTGAGATGCTCTGAACCATATCATTTACAATGTGTAAGACAAATTCTAAGGTACTCTAACATGAGATACAGGAAAACATAATCCATTCTCAAATTTAAAAAAAGAGAGATGATACCTGAGATGTTCTAGATACTGCCATTAGCAGAGAAAAATATTAAAGCAGTCATAATATCTACGTTCAAAGAAAATGTTTGTGATAAAAATGTCAGTAATGAAAAGACAGGAAATCTCAACTGATAAATTGTACATTCTAGAAATGAAAAATGTGAAATTAAAAACTCACTAGATAGGAGGAATGAAGATGACAAAAGAAAGAATTGGTGAACCTGCAGATCCACAAAAATTAATGTGCGAAAGAGCAACTAGAAAAACAGATACAGCTTCAGGCAGCTTAGGACAGTATCAAAAAGTCTAACACAAGGGGCTGGGGATTTAGCTCAGTGGTGTAAGTGTCTGCCTGGCAAGCATGAGGTTGTGAGTTCAATACCCAGTACAAAAAAAAAAAGTCTAACATATGTCACCTGTAGATTAGAAAAGATAATGGGCAGAA
Source organism: Dasyprocta punctata (assembly GCA_004363535.1). Classification (NCBI taxonomy): domain Eukaryota; kingdom Metazoa; phylum Chordata; class Mammalia; order Rodentia; family Dasyproctidae; genus Dasyprocta; species Dasyprocta punctata. Next base: position 6,352 of record RJWM01047566.1, on the reverse strand, counting down.
AAATATACTTCATGAAATACTTCTCAAAATTAATGACAAAATACTTCCCAAAATTAATGAAAAACATAACTGCACAGATTTCAGAAGTCAGTTAACTTCTAACAAGATAAATAAAAACAAAACCATGCAAAGAACATCACAATCAAAAATGAGAAAAAATGGAAGTAAAGAGAAAAATCTTGAAAGCAGCCTGAGAAAAACGACACATAAAATGCAGAGGAAGAACAGTTTGAACTATCACTGATACAACCAACTTTCACATCGAAGCAGCCCTATAGAAAGGCACGCAGGACAAAGAACTGAGCAGCCAACAGGCGGAAAGGATCTAAAACTGGCCAAAAGTTACCTAAGGAAGCCTGGAAGGTGGCCACTGTGAAAATGCCTAAGAGAAACCCTCTTATCACTCTGTAACATAACACACAGTCCCTTTCGGCCACAGAGATCCTGGCTGGCTAGACAGCAGTATACACACCTATCCTTCCTCCTTGAACTCTACACTTCTTTTAATGAAAATAAACAACATGGTGGTTTATTGTTTTCAAACAGGTTTCATATGCAAGCTCTTTCTGATTCTCATTACAGTATTTTAAAAAAGGGGGGCCCATAGGGCCGGGAGTTTGGCTCAGTGGCTTAAGTGCCTGCCCTGGCAGGCGCAAGGCTGTGAGTTCAATCCCCGGTGCCGCAAAAAAAAAAAGAGGGGGGGGCCCAGGTTATAGCTCAGTGGCATATGCACCTGCCTGGCATGCACAAGGTCATGAGTTTGATTCCTGATACCAAAAAAAATAAGTATTTTTAAAATGAGTAAGAAGTGTGCTCTCTCTTTTCAGATGGAATGTTAATATGGAAGAAATTACCTGAAGTCATATAGAAAAGTATCCTGAAGTCATGGGGTTATTGGAAATACTAACTCTGCTATACTTCTGTTCCTAATTTCTAAACATTTCCTCTTCTCAGAATCCAAAATTTAGGATTTAGAAGGTACATTCAGAACAAGATGGTAAGTGAAACATACTCTAGTTCCCTATCTAATCTAAAATCCTGAATCAAGGGCCATCTAGTAAAAACCATGTAGAAGCCAGATAATAATTTAATCATAGAAAATTTTAAAAAAAAGAATTGGATGTAACATAACACATTTCCCTTCTTTTTCAGACAACAGAATCACAAATAACTGATATATCAAAGATACATCAGTTTGAGGTTCTACTTTCTAGTTCATTTCTAACTCTGATTTATCAGAAGCAAAGATGTATCAGTTTGAGGTTCCACTTTCTAGTCCATTTCTAACTCTGATTTACCCTAAGGGTCTAAATAAGTCCAGTTCTTTAGCCTAAAAAGCAACAAATGGGAAAGAAAGGGAAAGAACTAGGCTAAGAACAAGAAAAAGATCCAACATGTTCAATAAGAGGCTGTACTGCAACCTGTATTTCATTTGCTTTCAGTGGCAATTATATACTACTGTTGGATAAAACAACTTTTTTCCAAAGAATTTTCACATCTGTTATTGCCAGTCTGTCCTCTTTAATTCCAGTGAAGACGCATAGGAAGTACAAGTGACAGTGCCGTTATGGTTTATATCTAGATGTTCTCCTGAAAGCTTCACACACTTCACACACTCATAAGCAGAGCTTTTGAAAGGTGATGAATTATGGGAGTGGTATGGCCATCGTGCTGGTAGGAGACAGGAACTGGTATAAGAGGTGGGTCACCGGAGGTATGACCTGGTAGGGAGCAGCTCCCTCCATGCTTTCTTGCCCCTCCCTCAGGTCTCTGCTTTCAGGCTTCTAGGACAAGAACAGCTACCAACTCCCCAACCTCCTACCCCACCACCACCACCACACTCTCATCTTCCAACACGTTGCTGACCATGTGAGGACTAAAAACTTCTGAAACACAAGCCACAATAAACCTTGCGTCCTTTAAATTGTGGGTGTTGGGTACTATGTCTCAGTGATGAAAAAACTGACTAAGTCAAAGCTTTCATCTGACAACGTAAAATTGGTAGGCTGTGTTAACTATCTTAGGGGGTTCAATATGTTCTAGGCTTTTCAATTTCAAGAACATAGAATTAAAAAACATGAAAATGTTAAAAATTTCAAAATACATTTTGTTTCCTCACCTGAAATTGACATGCACATTTCAAACCATCTCCATCTTCTTTACAGACTCCTCCATATTTACATGATGATTCATCACAAACTCTTACATCAGATTCCTTTACATTTAATTCTGCAAGAGAAGAAAAAACCATTTCATATGTATTTCGCTTTTTTTTTATTCCAGATGTACACAGACAAATAAAAGAACCAATCTTTAAAATGTATTGAACATCTCATTTACAGATACAGCAAGATACAGCAAGTTCTACAGAATATAAAGTATACGCCAGAGAATCTTACACAACATGCCTTTTTCATTTGTGAAACCTATCCCTCCCCAAATGAAACTCAAAATTTCAGGATTTAATAATTCTCCAAGATAAATCTATGGAATTTCTCTCTTTGACAAGTCCTTAAGATAATCTTGTTACATTGTCTTAACTTTATTGACTACTCTTCCAGTGAGTAACTTATCTCTAAGGATAATAAAAAACTAAACGGTATCATCTTTTTATACCCACAATACATTTTATGTGAGCAATCATTATTCATTCTAGATAAACAATTTTAATTAAACCTATAAAATTAATTTGAATTTCATGCAATAGATATAGAACATTTGTTTACACAAAATTAAAGAAATTCAAAATCATTAGACTTGAAACATAAATGACTGATTTTATTTTACTCTGTAACATGAAAACATAGTCAACTGATACCTGATACCACAGAGCATCATTCTATGATGATTTTGTTTCTCTCCAAGACACAAACACACTTCCCCAACAACCTCCTATCACTGATTCTTTTCTATTTTGAGATTTCGAAGTAGTATTTGTAGACTGAGAAGGAGACTGATATCTAGTGACATCTATTCTAGTGACACTTCACTGACCTCTTCCCATTTGTTCTCACTGCTCTGCAATGATGTCTTGAGTTTGCTACTGCTAGATGCTGGCAATAAAGTACCTCATGTTTTGGGTCTTAAATGCTCCTCAAAAAGCTCATGTGTTGAGAGGTTGTTCCCAGCTGATGATGCTATTGGGACATGATGGAAACTCTAGAGGTGAAACCTAGTTAGAGGAAGCAGTCACTGGAGACATGGCTTCAAAGGACATATTTTGTCCCTCCCACCCCGTTGCTCACTCTGCTTTCTGGCCACCATGAGGTCAGCATCTCTGCTTCATCTTGCCCTTCTGCCATGATGTTCTCCCTCACCACAGGTCCACAGCAATGGAGCCAACAACCATGAACTCAAACCTCAAACCATGAACCAAAACAAATCTTTCCTCATTTAAATTGTTATTCCTAGTATTTTGTCATAATGATGAAAAACTGAGTAGCACCTATCAGAATACACAAGGAACGGACAGTCAACAGTATTTACATGAGTAGCCACTTTGAAACAAGCACTGCTGTCTGAAAAAAAGTCTTTGTATCTGTGGGTTACAATTTCTTTCTTCATAAATGGAGCTCAAGTGCACAGAACTGGATTACTCTAAAGTTCAAGTATTCACACTTAAAATAAAGGGTAACTCCCAAAGCTGTTTCCTTATTTTGTTTCATAAACTATTGCAGCTCTAGAAGATAGTCTTTTAATTTTTTCCTGAGCTGGATATGAAGGTTTTAGTTTCTTGGTTCTCTAAATTTTTGTTCAGTCTTCCCTTCCTCCCTTAACTACATGTTTCTACAGTCCTATTAGGACATTAATACAAAGTTCAGTTTCAAATATTTTTGAATTTGCAGCTTCAGAGTCATAGAAGATAACTAAATATTATATTAATAATGAATTGCCTTAGAAAGAAGGGTAAGAATGCATAATATCTTTACTCGACTACAGGCTTACCCAAGTTTAAGGGGCACAGATATAAGAATTAAACAATCTGAGAAATAAAAGTATTGTGCGTTTCTCTTCTTTGGAAGTATAAAGATCATACTGAACCAATTACAATCTATAACACGATTAGATATTTTAAAGAAACAGAATAAACTTTTCATTTTGTCTGAGTCAAAATCAGGTACTAAAGTAGGGTGTGGTGACATAATCCTGTAATCTCACTGCTTTTGTGAAGCTGAGGCAAGAGAATTACAATTTTGATCCCAGACTGGGCACGCTCTAAATTACAATTTACTACCTCTGCTTGAGATTCTTTTGCGTTCTAATGTTTTTTCCTGTTGTATTCATAGTACAGTGGATTACATGCTTGACTCTATCCCATCTACTAAGATTCATATATTTAGTGTCCTCAAGTTGGTGAAGAATCTGTTTGCATGAGGATCTAAGAAATATTTTAAGGAAATAATCATCTTTACTAGAGTAAGGCAAAAAAAAAAGTTGGTCCATGGCCAGGCATGGCGCATGCCTGTATCCCAGCACTTGTGAGGCTTAGGCAGGCGAATCGCTGAGTTCCAGGCTAGCCTGGGCTACAAAGTGAGTTCAGGGCCAGACTGAACTGTATAATGAAACCCTGTCTCAAAAAGACAAAAAAAAAAAAAAATGTTGGTTCAACAAAGTCTTGAGCAAGAGAAGGAACCGCTAGTGAATGAAGTGTAGGACTATTTGAACTGCTTCCTTTGACCAACCCCAAAAGCTTATCATGACAGAGATGGGCTACGACAAGAAACTAAGAATGGCTTTCCCTAAAAATTCTTAAGTAACAAGATAAAAAGAGCTCCCTGCTTTGATGTTCACACATCAAGTTATAATAGAAGAGGAAACAACAGAAGAACACCTCGACAGCTAGGCATACCAGCAGCACACCTAGCACAACAGCATAGACCAATGGTGGTGAACCTATGGCATGCATACTGCAGCAGGCTGTCTGTATCATTGAAAGCTCTAAAAGTTTTGCCATCACTGGCACAGACCAAGAGGCAGTAGTATCAGGCAAGGAGAAACACCTCTAATCACCTGCAAGAGGAACAAATATCCCAGGCAGAAAAAGAAGCATGTGGTAGTGGCCAGAACACACTAGTAAGTCCACATGAAACACTTCTGGAGACTCCAAGAATAACCAAGGAAGCACTTATAAGAGAGTTGGAGGTCTAGTATGGTTTGAGTGTATCCCCCAAAAGTTCATGTGTTCGGGAGCTCTAATTCCTTGAGAAGTATTTGGATCACTGAGGTAGATCCTTCATGAATGGATTAATGACTGCCTGAAAGAAGTTGATTGGCTACCTCAGGAGTTAGCTCCCTCCTTCTCTCATTTGTTTGTGCCCATGTGGTGTTCTGCATTCCACCATGAGTTGAAGTGGCACAAGACTCTCACCAAATGTAACCACTACTCTTTGCACTTCCCAGCCTCTTAAGCCAAAATAATTTCTTTTCTTTATAAATTACCCAGTTCCAGGTAATCTGTTACAGCATCAGACAACAGACTATAACAATGTCCTAAATTAATTAAGGTAAAACCATAAAATTCTAATTACTCTAGTTATTAGTCATGTTTTATATTACGCCTATCATAATCAAATCTATGCTATGCGTTAATGCTTTAAATGTGATTTAGTTGGTCAGGTAGCTCCTATTAAGCATCTACTATGTACTTAATACTATACAAAGAATGAGAAAAATACACAAGGAGCTTATAGTCTTGCTAGCTTATGGAACAATCAGCGAGTGATACATTCAGTATAGTTAATAATAAAGGGTATAAATATGCACCACAGTCTACAACGGCTTTAGGAGTTTTAAGAGGTCAAGGATAAAAATGGATACGAAGCACAAGGCACAATGTCTGAAAAGGGATAATCTGATTAACCTTGAAAAATTAATAAAGCTTTTTTCTGAGACTGTATCATTATAGAAAATTTAGAAAAGACATCTAAAAATAAAAAATGTTCTAACTACCCCCAACCATGACATTTCAGTCAGTTTCTCTTTGCTGAGGCACAATGTCTGACTCCCACAATTCAGAGGTTTATTTTGGCTCAAAGTTTGTAGAGATTTCAGTCCACAGCTGACTGGCTCCAATGCATATCAACACTGCATGGGTCAATAGAGGAGAAGATGGTCATAGCACTACAGTAGGTATGCAGAGAGTATAAAGGAAAAACGAGGTAGGCAGACAGACCCTTCCAGAAAATGGCACACCCTCAGGGACCTACCTCTTTCACCAGGCTCCTACTCCCAACATCACATTTAGCTCTAAACTCATCAGTGGATTAATCCACTGGTAAGTATCACACCCCTATGATCCAATCACTTCCCAAAAGCCCCACCTATGAGTGCATGAGGCTTTGGGCGGAACACA
>RJWM01047565.1:0-11887 GCA_004363535.1 Dasyprocta punctata | reverse complement strand
CTTAAGCGTGTTCCTGTAGCTACCTGGCTGCAGCTCTAAGAGTTCCAGGAGAGAAGGACAGTGAGAAGAGGAGAAAATAAGGAAGAGACAAAACTGGGATCAGGTGGAGCCCTTATTCTCCTGATGGGAGGAAAGGTACTGCCCAACCACTGTGGCACCTTTATTTATACCCTCCAAAGAAGAATGTCAATTTCAACCCTACTACCTAGCAACTTGTTTTCTAGGTTGGCCTGGGTCCCTTGCCTTCTTGGCGTTGAAACAACTTGTTTACTTGGCTCGTTTTGAGCTCTCTATGCTTTCAGGCTTGGTCTTGCTTTAGCCCCACACATGTGATCAATCTCCAGCTTCAACGGCTCCCTACATGTTCCAAAACTGTTCAGTTTGAGATACACTAATTTTATCTTTGTGACCACTGACAACAATATACAGGATTCTCAGTTGCCCTCTGATACCTGGGAGAAAAGAAGCTAAGAGCTCTGGGTATTCATAGAGCAACAAGAGTATGTCTTGTGTTAAAGAGGATGATTTTTAAAGAGGATAGAGAAGCATAATCTGTTACTGGTGATACACAAGGCAGTGTTATTTATTAGGTACCAGAACTGAAGCAATGTCAACACCACACCAACGTAAGGCCCTGTGCAAATGAATGCACAATTGACATCTCTTCTCCTATATCATCTCCATTTAACTCCAGACTCACGTGATGAATTATATCCTTCACACTCACTTCTACGTAACCAGTTTCAAAAGCAAACAGTGCCCCAAGACCTTTCCCCAGGTTTCATGATGCCAATAAACCAGTTGCTCATCCAGTTATTCAAACCAAAACCCTTGAAGTCATCCTTGAGTTTTCTGTTTTATAACATATATTTAGTGCATTTGAAAAATTCTCTCCAGTGTACTTTCAAAATACACACAGGATGTGACTGTTACTTTTCATCTGTACCTTCACCACCCAGTCAGTTTACACCACCATCATGGTGTACAAGGACTGTCAAAAAGGCCTTCTAACTGTGCCCCTGCTTCCTATGCTGGAACCCATCTCCTGACGTGATCAGAAGGATCAACTTCAAGTCCAAGTCCGATTACAGCCACCCCCTGCTTGGTATCTACAATAGCTTCCTGTCATACTTAATGTGATACCAAAGTTTTAGCAGGCCCTGTAAGTTCTCCCTCTAGCTCCTGGTGCCTGCTCTGCAAAGGTCTCCTTCCCTGCCCACCACTCACCACCTCCCCACACACACACTTCATTCTTTTTTTTTCTTCTTCTTCTTTTCTTTCTTTTTTTTTTTTCGGCACCAGGGAGTGAACTCACAACCTGCCTGACAGGTGTGTAAGCTGCTGAGCCAAACTCCCAGCCCTGGTTTTTTGAGGCAGGGTCACACTGTGTAGCTCAGGCCAGTCTCAAGCTCACATTGCAGCCCAAGCCAGCCTGGAACTGACAACGCTCCTCCTACCTCAGCCTCCCAAGTGCTGGGATTAAAGGAGTGTGCCACCACACCCGGTCCACAATTCATTCTTAACCAAATCAACCTCCTTGATTATTCCAGTTCTTATGCCTCATATTTTTCAGCCACAGGGGCCTCATCAGGAAGGCTTTCTGTGTGAAGCTGTTCTATCTGAAACAGAATCCCCTACTCCTGTGTTAGATTTAACTCTGGTCCAGTTTTACACTTTCTCATCTCACTGCTCACCATTGTATATACTGTATAATTAAAAAAAAACAGAATATCTACATTTTAAAAATTATTTAAAAGACATATGATCATTAATGCCTCTTAGAATACTCCCCCTTGCTTTGAACATGTGTATCCCATCATTTTTGCCCCTTTCCAAAGCAGTTATGGAAGTCCTCTTTTGTATCTTTCTTTGCATTGTCATGGCTACCTCCATGTTCTAAACCAATAAAAAATGGTTACTTTTCATGGTCATTTTGACTTTGAGGAAGATCTAGAAGTTTCATGTTGTCAGATTCAGTGGAAGAGAATGCTTCATAACATTTTTGTTTGACAAAAACTGTCATAAATGTTTGATCAATGAGAAGTGATCAAAACATACCATGAATGATTAAATTAAAATTGCATTATAGTAAAAGACGCATTGCCACTAATACTTAGATCTTGCTTTGAACATGCTTATCCCATCTTTCTTGCTTCTTGGCAGTGTGCCTTTTACTGTCACAAGGTTTGTTTTCAACCTGAATTAAATATTCACCATATTGTTGATCACTGTGTATACACAAGTGTCCATATTGTGTGTATTTTGCTTGGCTGTTTTCTCAACCAAGATCTTTGATTAGAACTCTGAACCCATTGCATATTCTCGTTTATAGCTCTAGTGCCTAGAAGGGTGCTAGGCCAGAGTAGCACTCAGTCAATATTTATTCAACAAACATATGGATAATCCAGTCCATCAAGCAAGTAAATATTCATCAGCCTCTGTGTTTGAGGCACCATGCAGCTGGTTAAACTGACATCCCCAGGTGGGAATGCAATCTGTAGAAATACACTCCTTGCAACACAAAATATTTTTCTCTATTCCTCAACTAAATTTACCAAAATTATTCTGTTCTTAGTAATGTGTAGTTGCTACCTAATTAGTTGCTGCCTTAACCACAGCTACCATTTGTAACTAAGGTCAAAGACTAGGATGACTTTGATCTTATGTTCACTAAAAGAGACTTGGGAGAAATTTGCAAATAATCTGATAGAGGCCAAGGTGAAGGTTAATGGCTACATAATGCCCATATCGGACTACACGCATCACTCTTTCATCGTGCACCCACCACAGAGTTTTATTTCACCCTGCTTTCTAGCATCTGTCAGTTCTACCCCTGAGTTGGAGGCCATTATTTCCTTTAGTCTTTCTTTCATTTTTTCTACCCCTGAGTTGGAGGCCATTATTTCCTTTAGTCTTACTTTCATTTTGTCCTGCATTTCTTCATTATTTTTGGCCCCTACTGACTCCCACCCAAAAAGACTTCCAAATCTAAGCTGGTCAGTTTTCTTTCTACCTTTACTAGGTGCAGTGGTCCTCACCAACTTACTTTGACTTCTGTGAAAGCTTGTTGATACCTAAACTGAATAATAATAATATCAAAACTCACTGAATTCTACCAAAAAAAAAAAAGTTTGCCTCAGTTCGCAAATGCAAGCAATTTAGTTCGCAGGCAGGAACTTTTGGAAAAATTTTGTTTTAGTTTGTAAATTCTGCATCAGGTGACAGACTTAAGGACAGCCATCTTTCACACACACACACACACACACACACACACACACACACTTGGACATCTTTGCAAAATCATAGAACAAGTGAAGCTCTTTAACCAAGATACCACTGTGCTTCCTTGAACTCTCCCAAGTGTTTTGAAACCTTCATGACAATGAAATATTATCTTAAGGGCATGTTTGATTTACAAAGGATCATATTGCATTTTTAACAATAACCAAGTCTTGTTTCTTCCTTAGTGTCCCTCACCGTGAAATTTGGAAACTCAAAAGTGCTTTTTACATCAGAGATATGTACACTTTGAAACTCATGGAATGACCATGTGCTGGATATCCTAAAACATCAGGCATCTGGAACACAGTGGAGTTGATTCAACCTGTTGGGGCCAACTAAGCTTTAGAAGGATCAAATAAAGTCATTTGTGATTCTCTTCACTGAAAAGGATGTATTTTCTACCAAACAAGATTAAATGTATTTTGATGTTGTCTTGTGTGCTATGCTTTGCATTAGGGTTAGGTACATATTTATCTTTTCCATTGTGCTAGATTTTAAGCCTCTTGACTTGAGTCCGTGTCTAACTGACCCTTTTCTCAGAAGCATATAGTTAGCATCAAACTGACATAGCACAAGCTTAGTAAGCATGGATCAAATTAATAAATACTAACTTAAATCTTCATTCAAAAGTACTACTGCTTGCTTTTTAAAGTTATTGGTAGACTTCCATGTAAATAAAAATTTAAAGAGGGGTGTGTTTCCATGTAGCTTGAATAGAGAGCAGAGAATTAGTCAACAAGACAGAACTTGATAAATGGAGATAAATACTTGTGGAAGTGTACAATGTTTTACAAGGATTCGTTGCCTCATGGGACCAACCACAGGCTGCCAGAAGCACAGGAGAATACAAGGGAATAGTCATGTATTTCTTTCTCTTTCCCCTTCCCCTGCTCACTTTTCTTCAGGACACCCATCCCTCTCCCCTGGGCACCTGATCAGTGTGAGAAGCAGTGAGACCTAATGCTAAGCAGAAGTCTGACTTTGGCTTGGTGCTGTCCTGAACCCTGGCTGCTGTGGATCTCTTATCTCTTTCATGGAGCCTCTGCAACAGAAGAGATACCCTTCAGACAGGAAATGGAGCCACCTCCAAATTGACACTGGACCACTCACCTCAAGCACCCCAAACCTTTTCCAGACTTTAAAACCTCTAAGGAAGGATTGTGATTGACCCAACCTGGATGATGAACTTCCAATCAGTCATGTGAAGATTGCTTCAACAAAATTGCACGTTATTCTGAGTAACAATTTCTCAAAGGAAGAAAATTGTTCTTTCAGAGAAATGAATGATCAACAGATAAAAAATGCTAATTATCCCCACTTCTTAGAATTTGACTTATAGACTCTAACATTTATGGTGCATGTTACCTTCCCTTTGATGGTCTGAACTCCCACAACTTGTCTCCCCACCCTTGCTAAGCCAGCAACATGAAACTACTCCAAAAGGTGCTGGTTACTGCAATCAAAACCAAAAGTAACAAGCTGCAGACTTTTCAAATGCAGAAAGGCTTGTGTAAATAGGACTAAGTTAATACAGTGTAAACATAATATTTGATATGACTATGAGCCCAGTGTGCTATTATATATATATATATATATAATATTAATAGTATAGATGTATATGTCTGTATGGAGGATCTTACAAATGAAGGATATCATCAAAGGGAGACTGAGCACAAAAGATAAAACACCATCTACTTGTGCAGCCAACAATTGGCAAGTGACAACATCTTGGTGAAGCATTTTGAGGGATATATAGTTAGACCTGATCTCAGAAAGCCTGTAGTACATCTAAGTATATAGGTACATGCTCACATACATGTCACACAGAGTAAGAGTTATAGTAAGAGGAATAAAAGCATCCTGAAAGTATAGATTCAAACAATTTAGCATGAGAAAGGTAAGTCATTGTAAAAAAAAAAAAAGTTTCTTGATATAGACCAGTTGGGCTGAGGGTTGGTCAGAGAAGAGTGCTGAGATGGTATTCTTCATCTCAGCACTAGAAAAATTAAAGAGAAAGAGAAATTGCTGTGAACATTAAACTTAAGTGAAGACTGTTAAGAAAAAAATCTGTAAGATGTGATTCAAATTCATAAAAATGAAGATGTATAAGATAAAAGTATAAATAGCAAGTAGGACGAACCTACTACATGTTGAAATACTAGAAGACAAGCACCTGTTGTTGGGAAAACACCACTGTAAGGAAATTTAGACCATTTAATCAGCAAGCAGTTGCTATTAAACTGAACACAAACTGGAGTCACCTGAGGACCAGAAAATGAGTAAATCATCTTTGAAAAGATGGCCACACCCCACCCCACACACAACCACATGAAATATTCATTTACTGATATTTCCTGTCTTGGTTACTTTTCTCTCAATGCTGGGACAAAATACCCAACATCCAAAAGGAAGGAAGGAAATGTTTAGTTAGCTCACAGTGATGGAGGTTTCAGTCTATAATCAACTGGCTCCAAGACAGGTGGGCATGGCACAGGGGCAACACTTCAAGGCAGCAGCCAGAGCAAAAGGAGGAAGAGCAAGCCTCTTTCCCTCCCTTATTTGTATGCAGACCACCTCCTGCCCACCAGTGCAGGTGTAGCACTCACAAAATCTCTGTGCCTTCTTCTTGCACAGGATGAGGTTATTTACAAAGTAAGGATTCTGGCTCCCTGCTGAGTCCCTTAGTTAAACTTCTAAACTTCTCAAGTTAACACGATGTATCAACCATAACACTTCCTCTTCCTTATCAGTGGATCTATTTACTTCAAATAGAATACTAGGCAGGTCACCATCAGGACTCCTCCATGGGTAACCAGTGCAGGCCAGGAGACCAGCCAGCCATGCCTTGGAGAAGCCACGAGTGTCTAGAGAAGACTTCCCTGCACTCCACTGCCTCCTGGGAAACCTGAGTTAGGAGAGGCCCAGGTGCCTGACCCATCCCCCTACACTGTAATTGGGTAGCCAGCGTAGGAACCACCTGGGACCCTACAACCCTCTCATCTGGAAGAACCCAGGAAAATGTCAAGACAGAGAAGCAAAAGGCAATCTCTGGCCTCCAGCCCAAACAGAGCAAGTCCAGGAGACAGGGACATAGAAGAAAGGAAAAGTTGCACATCTGAAATTTCTGGGGTGATGGCAACTGAAGTAAAGAAACTACTTCATGAGGCTTAAAAGAAATCAGATCATAAATAATATCTCAGGTAAAAGAAGAAATGATAAACCTACTAAAAGTGTTGCTGAGCATAACTAAAGAAGACATAGATTTAAAAAAAAAGAGGAGCATAGGAGAATGAGTGAAACCTTGAATAAACAATATAGAGAAGAATTGGAATACATGAAACAAACTCAAAGGGATAGCCAGGAAACTAAAAACTCCATTGAAAGCTGGTAAACCTGCATGAAAGAAACTGAAGACAGACTTTCAGACCTTGAAGACAGGATGGCAGCTAGCAATCATGAAAGGAAAGATCTCTTAAAAATAACAAGGAACCAGGAAATAAAAATTCAACGGCTACAAGGTGACACAAAGAAAAATAATTTAAGAATGATAGATGTCTGTGAAAAAGCAGGAGTCAACACAAATGACATAAAGAGACTATTTACAGAAGTAATAGCTGAGAACTTCCTAAGCATGGGGAAAGGACCTGACACACAGATAAGTGAGTCATATAGAACTCCAACTAGCCATAACCAAAATAGATCTGTACCCAGACATACAATAATCAAGGTCCTAGAAATTCAGCATAAGAACAGAATATTAAAGGCTGTTAGAGAAAAGAAACAGATCACCTATAAAGGAAAACCCTTCATGACAGATTTCTCAACACAAACCATCAAGTTATGAAGAGCTTGGAGTGAAGTATTTCAAATCCTGAAAGAAAGCAACTCCCAACCCATATTGATGTACCCTGCAAAACTATCTTTAAAAATTGATGGAGAAACATGACAAAGAACAACTGAAGGAATTCATGACCACCAAACCAACCCTACAAAGAGTACTGAAGGGTATTCCAGAGAGAGATAAAGATGACCAAGTTTCCAGGAATAGCAACAAAACAAGATCACTGAGTGGGACAGACAGTTGAATGGAGGGGAAAAGTAGGGAGTGAATGGCAGGAAAAAAGCATGACAGAGACAAACCAGCTAATGTTAGCTGTAACCATTAATGTGGATGGCCTCAATTCACCAATAAAAAGACACACAAGCAGAGTGAATCAAGAAACAAGATCCATCAATATACAGTGTACAAGAAACACATTAACTCCAAAGGAAACTCATAGATTGAAAGTCAAAGGAGAGAGAGTAATGTTCCATGTGATAGGGAACCAAAAAAAGCAGGGATAACTTGCCCATCAACCACAGAATTTATATACAAAGGAAGATACAGCATTTATATAGAATGGAAAGCTACTCAGTTACAAAGAAGAATAATCATGAGGCTCTTGTATGTAAATGGATGCAACTTGTGATCATGCTTTTGGGTGAAATGGTTCAGACTCACGTAAGTGAGCATCATGTCTCTCTAGTATAAAAAACTGAAGGAGTTAGTGGGATCCAAAATGTACAATACATATTGTGAAAGTGAAAGGGGAGGAAATGTCCAAAAAGGAAAGGTGGTAGCCACTGTTAATTTCCTATTATTTTGTTTAAAGTCCTGTGTCATTCTCATTGTTTTGTTTTGATTGGTATTATTCTGTTTTGTTTGGTTTGATTTTATTATAGCTAGTGACAGGGGCAGCTATTTTGAAGATACCAAGATATATTATGGTAGCCATTGTTGATTTCCTATTATCTTGTTTTGAAATCCTGTATCACTTTCACTGTCTTGTTTTGATTGGTTTTATTCTGTTCTGTTTTATTTGATTTTATTAGGTCTGATGATATGTGCAGCTATTTTGAAGATAATAAGAGACATTATGGTAGCCATTGTTGATTTCCTATTATCTTGTTTTGAAATTCTGTATTACTTTCACTGTTTTGTTTTATTGGTTTTATTCTGTTTTATTTTAATATGTCTGATGGTATAGAAAGCTATTTTGAAAATAAAAAGAGGCATTATAGCAGCTATTGTTGATTTCTTATTATCTTGTTTTGAAGTCCTGTATCACTTTCACTTTCATTTTGATTGACTTCATTCTGTTTTATTATGTTTGATTTTATTCTCTTAAAAATAAAAAAAGAATCCTAATACCCATATTTAGCTAGTTTCCCTATCTCCAGAAGATTACCAGTGACATATTTGAAAATGTAAGTAGAGCCAGGCATGGTGGCACACGCCTTTAATCCCAGCACTCGGGAGGCTGAGGTAGGAGGAGCGTTATGAGCTCAAGGCTGGCTTGGGCTACAACTCGAGCACAAGGCTGGCCTGAGCTATACCGTGCAACTCTGCCTCAAAAAACCAGGGCCGGGAGTTTGGTTCGGTGACTTAAGCGCCTGTCTGACAGGTACGAGGTTGTGAGTTCAATCCCCGGTGCCGGAAAAAAAAAAAAAAAAGAAAGAAAGAAAATGTAAGTAGGTTATCAGCACTGGAAAAGAACAACGACTATTCCCCCTACCCTCCCAAGAAAGCAGACCCCAAGAAGTTAATAGTCTCAGAAGCAGGATTTCATTTAAGAGCAAATACCTCTCTACCTGGTTGAGTTACCTACTGGAGGTATTGCTGTTCATAACCTCTATAGTAAGTGATGAAGGGTGTAAATTTCCAAAAGAAGTTCTTAGCCTGGGCCGTGGTCTACATTTGTTCATTAACCTATAAAACATGAAACATATTTAGAAGATTTTCCTGCAACGTAAATGATTAATACTGAACTGATCTAAAAGTTTTCTGATAATCTCAGGGCAGCCTCTGCTCCTCTGTCCACCTCAAGCCCCAGCCAGTCAAACTGGCCAGGTACCCCAGTGAGCAGGAAGCAGTACCTTCTCCCAGTTCCCCTTGCTTTCCTCCACTAGCAAATCACAGGTGACTGGAGGGCAGGTCACATATATCTATGTAACTCTGATAGTTTGTCTGCAGTGCTTAGTATAAATGGCCTGGCACATAACGGCCATTCAAATAAACCTTATATAGGGAACGATGTAGAACGAAGTCATTGTAACACTTTTAAAGAAGATTTATATTAAAAATGAATGAGCTTTCAAGCAATGATAACCAATGATAACTAAAATTGATTGATCATTTACTGGATCAGGCACACTTCCAAGCACTTTACATGTGTTAATTTACTTAATTCTCACCACAGTTCTATGAAGCAAGTACTATTATCTTCATTATAAAGAAAAAGAAAGTGATTCCCAGAGAGAGAGAAAAGACATGGGCAGCAACAGAGTTTGCCACCGCAGGTGGTCTGTCCCCCAAGTCCATGTTTTTAACCACTGTTTTATTCTCCTTGTGTTGTTTGATTCATATCAGAGCAAAAAACAAATTCAACTTATTCCTTCAAAGGATAATTGATCTCATCAACGTAGTTTCATCAATTTTTAAAAAAACCTTGATGTTCACATAACCATATGAGTGCATTTAATGCCATAAAATTGTACATTTAGAGTATTTAAACTGGTCAAATTTATGTTCAGTCTATTTTACCACTATATATCGTGTATGTCTGTGCAATGTTTCTTCCAAGTGCTCCCTGCTTGAGTGGCAACCATATGGGGAACACCTGGAATCTACGTTCTATGAGCCTCCAAGATTTCCCTGAGATTTGCCTTCCTGGTGCCCTAAATTCCATAGGCCTGAGCCTCCCTTTAGGTTTCATTTTCACATTACCATGGGTCCCAACCTGCCTCACTTTCCACCCAAGCACCAATACCATAACCAGGATTCTGGAGTGTGCCTGAAGCTGATTTGCCACCATGCAGAATTTACCAAGGAAATTTCTTCCTAGGGCTGGATGCTGCAACTCTGGCACCCCATTCCCACTGGAACACCAGGAATGGAGAAGTTATTTCTTTCTACAGAGCTGTGGGCGAGAGAAATGGCTACAGTGAGGCAAGGATTTTATTCAGTTCTGTATGCACCTCAGCACCTGAAACAGCGAGTGTCTAACAGTAGATGCTCAGTAAGTACTTCAAAAAGAATGAATGCAAGTCTGCTCCACTCCCTGCCTTGAAGGAATCCTGCTTACTTCTCACCCCAGATCTTCTAAGTGGAGCTTCAAGGGGCCCACTCCTTCAAGAGATCCAAAGGGCTGCCAGGTGGCTGACTCACACTTCATAAATGTAGATCATGAGTGGCATTCTGTCCTGCTCTGGAAGTCTGGAGCACCAGAGAACAGCTAAGTACCCTGATGTTGGATTGAGAGCATGGTGATGTCTTGTGGCTTCCTACCATTGTGGTTTGTATATCAAAAAAACCTGAGTGTTTGATCTTGCTCAAATATGAACCATGAAGAGGGGTCTTGGCCTTTGCTCAGCAGACAAAGCAAGTAAACTTCAGTGGTAAGAATCTGGACCTGAACTGCCCAGTGGACATGAACTGAGAAGAGCATCATCAGGGATCGACTAGAACTGAAATTTATCTGTGCCAGTCAAGGGGCAATGAGAAAAGCAGGGGACCCTGGAAGAGCTCCAAAGAAGTGGGAAGGAGTCAGCTTTCATTGCTGGGGAAGTTAGGAAGGGGTTGAGGTGGGGCAGGGATTTCATGCCTGACCTTTTGAGGTTGGGTACCCACTGATGGATGACATGACTCTAATATACATCAGTCCCAGCAAGGGCAAGTTCATCCAGCAAGTAAGAGTTGTCATCTCCCCATCCCTCTTCCCTTTCTCCCCACTTTGACCCAGGCTAGGTTCTGGGAGACCAGAGCCACTGGGGAGGAGGGAGCAGGCAGTCAAGCGAGAGCAGAAGGATCACTCCCTCCCCTCCTCAAGCAAGCTTTCTTTGGGAATGTACCTGTCCAGGAGGACAGTTTGGTTTAAAAGAGCCCCGAAGGAGGATTGTTGTCAGAATTGGATCTTCTAATTACTGAACTAAGACTGTGTAGATAAAAATGACTGTGGGACTCTTAGCAAGAATGAGCAGAGAAGATTTGAGGCTGGTCTACTTCTTCATCCATGGTAGAAATGGTTAGCCATCACCCCAGTGGTCAGGAGAAGTGAAACATTGATGTGTCCATCACAAGCCATGTATATAATTCTGTAGCCACATTCTTTCACTATAAGCCAGCTTCATGTACTAAAAGTGTTTCTCTAGAAGGCAGAGTTGATATGAAGTCTTGATGGACTGAAGAGTTTTCGTCTCATCACTAGGTTTATACCTGAGATTCCTAGAGGAAAAGACAGATGTGGATGAAAAATATCGTTAAAAATTTACTTAGCAAGTTTTATGTGACACAGAATAAAAACTCAAATAATCAAACTATGTCATGCTTACTTTGATGAAGAAAGGCAGTTGTGGGAAAGCAGGACCAGATGAGGGGACTATATTCTTTTTTTTTTTTTTTTTTTGCGGCACCGGGGATTGAACTCACAACCTCACGCCTGCCAGGGCAGGCGCTTAAGGCACTGAGCCAAACTCCCAGTCCTGGTTTTTTGAGGCAGGGTTGCACTATGTAGCTCAGGCCAGCCTTGCGCTCGCGTTGTAGCCCAAGCCGGCCTTGAACTCACAA